>PVKE010000330.1:0-157497 GCA_004027555.1 Craseonycteris thonglongyai
CCCCACAACTCTCCCTCCCCCCTCCTCCCTCCTTTCCAGGTAAACACCAAACCATTGAGCGTGTCCATAATGCTGGTGCCCTCTCCCACCTCCCCTCCCTCTCTTCCTCCCGCCTCCTCCCCTTCCCTCAGGCAATCACCAAGTTATTGGGTGTGTCCATAGGTCTCTGTGTATACTTTTTTAATATTGTGTGATTTCCTCGATGTCTACTACCATAGTTATTGTGTGACTTAAAAGATAATATTTGTAAATTGTTTACCGTGTCTGTTACATCTTAATAACATTAACAACAATGTCGCATTCAACAAATACGACATTGTTATTAATATAAATATAATAACACTTTTCTTTTTAACTGTGATCGCCTAAGAAATAGTAACATTCTACATTTGCTGCTCTTTTTTTAGCATCTAGTTCAGAGTTTGGCACACTCAATAAATGTTTAAACAAATGAGTCACTTTCAGAATTAGGGGATGAATTTAGAACGTTAGTAATTCCTTTGTTCAGTAAACAAAGGAATAGTAGAAGTAAAATAAAGGCATAATAGAATTATCTTATAACGCTCACCATCTTCTGTAACGGATCCCCAACCCCAGCCATGGACGGGTACCGGTCTATGGACTATTGGAACTGGGCTGCACAGCAAGAAGTGAGCTATGGGTGAACGAGCAAAGCTCATCTGTATTTACAGCCACTTCTCATTGCTCCCATTATCACCTGAGCTCTGCCTCCTGTCAGATTAGTGGGGACATTAGAGTCTCATAGGAGCGCGAACACTATTGTGAACTGTGCGTGCGAGGGATCTAGGTTGTGGCTTCTTATGAGAATCTAATGCCTGATGATCTCAGGGAGAGCTGAGGGGGTGATGCTAGCACTGGGGAGCGACTGCAAATACAGATGCACATGAGCAGAGAGGTTTGACTGCAGGGAGGACATACTAAATCAATTACTTGTAGACTCATCAAACCATATCAGTAAGTGACAATTAAGCTGCATCTGGCTGCAGGCTTTATAGTGGCAAGTGTGTTGATGCACTTCAATGGTACAGCTGCATCTGGTGGCAGGCTTTAAGTCAGAATCCGACACTTAATTTAGTCTATGCATGGCCCACCCATTATTTTATTTACCACTTCCATCCTTGCCTCTTTCCCACACTGCTCCCATCTCAGCCCACAAGCTAACCCTAGCCAAAATGAGTCAAAACCAATGTCACTGGAGAGCTTCTTTGACAAGGGGTGAAGATCCAATGAGGAGACAGCAGAAGACTCTTAAGACAGCCAACAACAACAAGAAAAGAAAAGTTGCATTTAAAAGAAAATGCCAAGAGTCCTACTTAAATTACGGATTCGTTGCATCAGGTGATTCACATTCTCCAAGCCCATTTTGTATAATACGTGGTGACCAGCTATCCAACGAAGCCATGGGACCTTCAAAATTGCTTCAGCACATGGATACCAAGCACCCTGCACTAAAAGATGAGCCTTTAGGGGAAGCCGGGATGGCTCAGTGGGTTAGGCGCTCACTTTGCAGCCCTGGGGACCGAGGATCGAATCCCGGCCCCGGCCTGTGCAGACCCATGTGCTGAACTGGGGAGTGCCCCAAGTTCAGTTCTCTCTCTGTCTCTATATCTCTTTGTATCTCTCTCTGTCAAAAAACAATAAAATTTAAAAAATTTAAAAATAAAAGATAAGCCTTTGGAGTTTTTTAAAAGAAAAAAACATGAACACAAAGAACAGAAGCAGTTATTGAAGGCCACCACTTCATCTAATGTGTCTGCACTGAGAACATCATTCTTTTCTAGTGGCTAACCGCATTGCTAAAGCTAAGGAGCCCCTGACTAGTGGAGCAGAGTTGACCCTGCCTGCTGCTCAGGCCATTTGTCATGAACTTTTAGGAGAGGCTGCAGTTCAGAAGGTGGCGTTTGTTCCTTTATCGGCCAGCACCATAACTGGACGAACTGATGAAACAGCAGAGGATACTGAGACACAATTGTTAGAGGATTAATGAGTCATCGGAGTACTCAATCCAGGTTGACGAGTCTACCAATGCTGACAGCAAGGCAATAATGCTTGTTTGTGTGCGGTATATTTTTCAGGAGGATATGCATGAGGATTTATTATGTGCACTTTTGTTGCCAGCCAACGTCACAGCTGCTGAACTATTCAAGTTCATGACTACATATCATGAACACTGAACGGGTCATTTCGTGTTGGTATTTGCACGGATAGAATGGCTGCCATGACTGGACGACTCTCTGATCTCACTACTCGGATCAAAGAGGTTGTTTCTAAATGTGGGTTTACACATTGTGTTGTCCATAGTGAAATGCTGGCTAGCCAAAAAATGTCACCTGAATGTAACAGTGTTTTGCGGGATGCGATTAAAATGATCAACCACGTTAAAGTGCATGCCCTTATCTCACGTCTGTTCGCACAGCTCTGTGAGGAGATGGACGCAGAACACACACGTCGCTTATATACAGGAGACAGGTGGCTTCTAAAGGTAGATCACTGGCAGCACATTTTCAGTGACACAGAATGGGTCACAAAACTTGCTGACTTGTGTGACATATTCAACCTGCTCAACGAACTCAATCTGTCACTTCAGGGGAGAACGACAACTGTATTTAATTTGGCAGATAAAGTGGCTGCATTCAAAGCCAAACTGGAATTATGGGGGCGATGAGTGAACATTGAGATTTTTGACATGTTTCAGACATTAGCAGAGATTTTGAAAGAGAATAAGCCAGGGCCTTCTTTCTCCCAGCTGGTGCGTGATCGCCTGTGTCAGCTTTCTAAAGAGTTTGAGCATGGCTTCCCAACCACAAAAGACCCCCGAACTGGGAAGGAATGGATTCACGGCCCATTTGTGAGTAAGCCAGGTGAATCGACTACTTGAGATCGCAAATGATGGTGGCCTTACACATATTGAACAACTTCAGCTCTCTAGATGTTCTGGATTAAAATCATGGGGGAAGATTCTGAGGTTGCTGCAAAAGCACTGAATAGCCTGCTTCCGTTTCCTACATCCTATCTGTGAAGCAGGGTTTTCTGCAGTGACAGCCACCAAAACGAGATTAGAGTAGACTGGACATGAGCAACACACTTCAGGTGTCACTGTCTCTTATCACCCGAAGATGGGACTATCGAGTTTCAGGAAAACAAACTCAGGACTCCAACTGATTCTGCATCATGGTGAGTTGTATAATTATTTCATTATGTATCACAATGTAAAAGTAATAGAAATAAAGTACACACTAAATGGAATGCACTTGAATCATTCTCACCCCATCCCCCACCCCCACCCTCAGTCTGTGGAAAAATTGTCTTCCGTGAAACCTGTCCCTGATTCCAAAAAGGTTGGGGACCCGTGTCCTATAGTACTTTCTAAGGGTGACATTCTTTTTCCATCTATGTTCTCATGCATGATAAAGTCTAAACCTAGACAAGTTAGACAGCCATCCTCAATACCTGGTTTCCTTGGCAACCCTTTATATTAATAGGAAGGACCTGTGATGGGGGAGGGGGTGTGCATGTCAATAAAACCCCAGTGCGAGTCATCTGAGGCAAGGCGTCAAGGTGAATATACTTGAAATTGCAGTGAAGACCTTTGTTTAATGTTTGTTAGATACATCACAAGAGCCGAATAAAGGCATCATCTTTTCAAGGGTGACTAGCAAAGAGGGTCGATTTGGCTGTTACCCGGGAGAAAGTCTGACTGTCATTGACAGGGTTTCCCTTTGGATCTCTGTGCTCTCCCAGGAGAATTTCACCTTCCCTGTTTTGTGAAAGAAAACAGTTTTTAAGCCAACTAGGAATTAATTAAGGGGCACTGCTGGGTCATCCTCCTTAACCCTCTTTACCTGCTTGAGGTTGCTCTCCAGTGTGTTTCGAGTTAACCTGGCCTGCAGGTGGATCTCTGAAGCTGGGAACAGAGTGTCACAGGCACTCCCCAAGGAGGTGTCACATGTCACCTCCCCAAGACTGCAAAGCCCTCTGAAAACGAAAAGCTCCTTGTTAAGTACCACAGGGCCCCCCTAATTGTGGGAGGAGGATACCACCAGGTGGCTCCCTGCAAAGGAGGTGGTGAGAGTGCAAAAGGAGGAATGGGGGTGAGGGGAGAGAACAACAAAGTGCTCCCCAAACCTCCAGGTGAACTTGAGAACAGATACTGTAATGTTTTCTGATTACCGGTAGGAAGACAGGAAGATTCAGCCAATGCTGATAACTAGATTCAGGGTTTTGGTTTATTTGTGTGTGTCTATGTGTGTGTGTTGCACACATCTCTGTTTTGTGGCTAGTTTGGTGTCATATAGTCATGTAAAGTTTCTCAACCTTTTAAAAAATGTATTGTCACCCTATCCCTAGGAGCCTTTTTAGCTGCTTTTTTTTTTTCCAGCAGTACTTTCTAATAGTAACTCCCGTGGCATTTTAATAACAAATCATAGTAATATACAAGATTTTTTGTCTCAGAAGAAGCAATTTTTGCCCCATGAAGGATGCATGCTGAAGAGTATTTTTATAATAATAGGGAAATAAGAGTTGGGTTTTTTTTCCTTGCATTGACTAGCAAAATAATTATCTCCATTCTTAGCACAGGAGGAGGGGTGTGTGGGTGGGGCAAGGGGGGTATGTGTGTGTTTCTTTTTTGCTGCCTAAGCTGGATTCCCTTAATTCCAAGTCCTGTGTTCCTTCTAGGTCATGTTTTTGTTCCTCGGCCACCCACTGATGTCTTTCTGGACACACACACATGAAGACAACAGATAAATACACTACATGGTACTCATTGATAACACATCACCCATCTAACTTAGAACTAGAACAGTTTCACCAAAGCTCCTGTCTATCCTTGTCATCCCATCATCTCACCTCTTTCAGTCCCCATGAAGAGAAACCACTCTCCTGAAGGCTATCATAATGCTTTTTGATACTATTTGTATTTTTGTCTCCCCAAACTGTCCTACAATTCCCTCAAAGTAGTCATCTTGTGTTTGAATAAGTGAATGAATGAAGGATGAGTGAATGAAGTAGGTTCATCAGTCTGTCTCCATCCTAAGGAATGGTTCTCGCTTGTGTGCATATATTATTTTACTTTTCCAAAACTATTCATTATCTTCTGTGTATCAGACACTGTGCTAAGTATACACATATAAAGACATATGTGCTCTGTAATAAGAAGAATTACAGCTTCTAAAAATATTAAGTCCAGGCTAAGAAGGAGCTAATGCAATTTTCTCCTCAGTGCATTGAAAAATCTATTAGTTGAGGCAACTATATTTCAGGAAATTAAAGCCCCATAACAGTCCAGTTCACAAATCAGAACTCCAGTGCTTTGAAATGCTTCATTTCATAACAAAGTTCTGAGGGACGCGCAGGCCATCCGCAAATGCCCCAGTGACCAATCTCCCCAAGCTTCACAAAGCTGCGTAGAAAGAAGGTGCTTCTTGCCAGGCATGAGAGAGGAAGGGGTTTTGTGGCCACTGATGTGGGGAGGCATGTGCTTAGTGATCCATGCTCGCATTTCTCTGGATTTCTGTACATTGTAGAATTAGTTTTGTTTGTGAAAGAGGGTTTCGCAGTAGATTGATTTCTGAATACCGAGCATTTCTGCCGGAAGCCGACTAAGTTGTTTTAGGCAGGGGCTGTACGTTCTGATGAAGTGTTCACTGCTGCTTAGTGTGGATTGCTGTCTCCTATAAAGACCAGCTTGGGGGCTCTTACAAGGCTGACTTCCAAGTTTCCCTTATGAGACAATGTGAGATATGGAACTCAGCTTTCCTGTTGATACTGGTTCCTTAGGATTTCATTGGCGCTGACCCAGAGCTGCTTTTGTTGAAGTGGAATTTCAAAGTTTAAAAAGGACCATCAGGAAAACCTTCTTGGCTTTGCAGTCGTAAACTGCCCAGGAGGTATAGGGTTATCTGAAGAACTCCTGATCTTCCATCAACACTTCCTTTTATTCATCTTTGAGAAAGGTCTTCTTTCCCTATGCATCCAACCATGTCAAGTTCAGGTGGGACCCTGAAGTTTGAGGCTATCTTATATCTTGTTTCTGGACAAGAAGCTTATTGGTGAGCCAGTGTAAATGGCTAAGCCAACAAAACCTTGACTGTACCTCCTAACTTGGTGGTTCATAGACCATAGTCTGGGGACACCTGCCTTAGGATCCCATGGGGTGCTAATTAACAATACAGATTTCTTGGCCCTGCCTGATGAATCATCACCTCTGGATATGATCCAGGGGATCTGTATTTCCTGTAGGCATCCTCCAAGGTTCTAATGCCTCTCAGCTACCTTCTGTTCATCTTTTTCCTTCACGGATTGCTAGAGTATATTCCAAAGATGAGATTATGTCTCTTTGCTAATGAAAACCTTTTTGTTCCTTCCCATTCTCTGTATGAGACGGTCCCTTTAGTAAGGCATGCAGTGGCCTCCTGCCATTCCATGTCCTTCTCCTCACTTCCAACTCTAATCTGTACTCAAGTGTATCAGACTGCGGTTAGTCTACACACACGCACACAGTGACTTATTTATAGCTCTCTGTCTTAAATGAGGCTACTGATACCTCTCCTTTCCATCACTGAAGGTAAGGCTCATCCTTCCTAGGCATCTCTAAATGATTCTTTTCTGTCCCTTCCTAACACTCCACTTTAATTGTCCTCCGACTAGAATGCTGCTCTACACATACTTGGAATCATTCATAATCCAGTTCATATATTCTGTACTTACAGAGATGGTCACTTGTTTCCAAGAAGGCCCCCAATAATCTCCACCCCTGAGCATGCAGACCCTTGTCTAGTTTCTTCTCACGTTGCATAAGGGCTGACCTGTATCACCAATAAGACGTTGAGGAAATGCCACCGTGTGGTTTCTGAGGTCAAGTCATCAAAGGCATGCCAGCTTCTTTCTTGCTCTGTCTTGGATCAGTCACTCTGGGAGACGTCACTACCACATGCTAAAGACATTTCAGCAGGCGGTTCATGGGGCTTCTTGCTAACAGGCAGCCTGCACGGCCAGGCATGGAGAGCCAGCCGCCTTCAGAACAGTTTGCAAGCATTCAGAGGGCTGAAGGCGCAACGGATGTCTTGCCTGCAGCCTCATGAGGCATCCCAGACAGTGCATGATCATGAATAATTGGGGCTGTTTTCGGCTACTGTGTTTCGAGGTAACTTGTTAGGCAGTAGTGGATAATGAATATCCACTAGACTGGGCTCCTCCAGAGTGTCGGCCATGTTTTATTCATCGTGGGTTCTGGTCCCTGGCTCCTCCTTAGCACCTGGCTCATATCAAGTGTTTCATCAGTGCTTATTCAAATGATCCCAACGGAGCTAAACTGGAGGTTTTCTTTGCTGGCAAGGGTAAATACAAACACAGGTGATTTTCTCTTGATACCAATCTCATCTTTTCTGTTGTGCTAAGCATCCTTAGAAATGACATTAACAGCTAATAACAATAGCCAGTACTGATGCAGAGCTTCAGCATTCTCCCCACGTGTGGAGGATGTGCTGTAAGTAGGCCCATTTTGCAGATGAAGGAGACTAAGGTACGTCGAGGCTTAATTACTTGCCCGCGGTGACCCAGCCTCATGAGCAGCCAAGGCAGGGTTGGACCGGCGGATCGCACAGTGTGTGCTGTTCGCCACTTTGAAAGCTGTTCCAACGTTGAGCCCTGACCATGTGGCAAGCGTGTTCCAGGCGCATTAGTTCTGCTGCCTCGTTTAATGCTTTTCCAAACCTCATGCAATATGGATGATACTTTCCTTTCTCTGTTTATGGGCCCGGAGATGGAGGCTTAGGGAGACAAGTGTGCCAGTACCGAGATGTGCAGTCGGGGCTTGGAGGCTAGCCAGCTGGACTCCGGGGCTGTGCTCCTGCTGTGTGGGACCCCCTGCTCCATGTCCTCCAGCCCCCAAGCTCCTCATCCTCCATTTCCCAACAGCCCTGTCCTGAACATGCGGGTTGGTCGCCAAGACGACCAGTCCTCAACACCATGAAAGACAAATGACATTTCAAACATTCTGTCGCAGAGGATGACTTCCTTTTTTAATTTTTAAAAATGCGTCAAGGTGACTTATAATCTATAGATAAATATTGATATGGGTAAGAAAACTATGTTGGATGATAAATAATTATAGGAGAATGGAGGAAAGCTTACAGACAGTTCACCAATTCTAGAACTTCCTAGGCGGGGAGCAGGACATGCCACCATTATGCCTATTTTACAGATGAGAACACTGAGGCCCAGAGAGACTTAGAGGCCAGGACTGCCCAACTCCAAGGCCTTTGTGCCTAATCACCATGGGAAGCTGCTTCCTGGTGGATGAGGATTCGGTGGGTGGCGTGGGGCCTGGGCTATGACTGAGCAGTAACAGAGGGGTGACTAGCCCATCTGAATAGACCAGGGGCAGTGGGGAGGGAGTGAGAGGTGGATCGTTGCAGAGAATACCTAGGGCTGGGAGGCTGAGAGCAGGGGTGCGGGAAGGGACTCAGTCCTCACCCCTCAAACTTCTGGTACTGGGATAACAGCACCTGACCCTTAGCCTCATTGGAGGGGTTGACATAAGGTAGTCCATAAAACGTTCTTATCACAGTGGCAACACCCAGTCCCCTTTGGATTTGTGTCCTGTGTCCCAACCTGTGCTTCCATGCTTACACCCGCACCCTGGTCAAACTTGCTCAGTGACATTCTTGTGGACCACTGAGCCTCAGAGGAACCTAGGGTCAATCACTTGCAGTACTTCATAGAAATGTCCCTCGGGGTCCAGCCACCAAGGAACTGGTGGCTCTGGCAGGTGAATTTCCCATGAGAGCACTCCTCACCCCCCACCCCTGTCCCACTTTAAACCCAAACTCTTACAACCTGCCATTGCGTGTGCTCCCTTATGTAAGTACATTAGATGGCATTATTTAGCATGAGTGCATTTTTGCTAATTAAATCTTGGAACATGCTGCTTAGAATTATTAACAGCCATCGCAAGGATAATATGTCCATTAAAATAAGCCCAACTTTGATTTTTATTACCGTTTTAATTACCTGAACCCTTCGGCGTGTTTATAATGATAAAGAGCATTGCTAGGCTATTGCCCTGCCAGCTGTGGGTGTGCACATAGGACGCCCTGGGGTCCATCAGTGGGGGCCCCACAGGTTTTCCTAGCTTCCCCCTGAGGACAGTCTTCTCTCCATTGACCCTGGGGGCGTTGGTGCCTGGTTGCACTGCAGCTGATGGCAGGGTGGGAGGGAGGTCAATACCAAAGGCAGTTTAGACCCACAGGCTGTCCTTGAACATTGCCTGGGTTCCCAGTGCCACCTACTTTTCCTTCTAAAACCAAAGACAAGGGAAAGCTGGGATGGCTCAGCAGGTTAAGCACTCACTTTGAAGCCCTGGGGACCGAGGATCGAATCCCGGTCCCAGCCTGTGTGAACCCATATGCTGAACTGGGGTGTGCTTCCCGAATGCGGCGAGGCCTCCAGTTCAGTTCAAAAAAAGAAAAAAAAAATTAAATTAAAAAAAAAATTAAAACCAAAGACATGCTGTCTGATTTGGAGACCCCCTCTCCCGTGGAGGGTTTTGAGTCCCCAGTGGATCTCAGCTGGTGATTTTGTTCCTCTTTTATGTGGAAATACAGGGAAAGGTGATGGTAGCCTCAGTTTCCCTGGCAACACCGTCTCCATTCTCAGCCTCCCCTGTACTGCCAATGGGACCGTAATGCCCGCCTTCAGCAAGCTGAAGCAAGTGAGTGTTCTAAGCCCCCGTCTTGGAGGAGAACGAAGGCTCACAGAGGTTAAATGCCTTGCCTGAGGTCCCACCACTTATTAGAAGGGGAACTGGGACTGAAGCCCAGGCTGTAGGACTCAACAAGCCGTGCCCCTTCCATTGTCCCCTGTGACCCTGGACTGCAGCACTTACGGCTGTTTGTGCTCCTAGTTGCGGGAAAGGTCAGAGGTAGCATTTGAACCCAGGCCTGGCTAACTCCTGGCACATTCATCAAACATGTTCTGAGTAATGACTGTTGTTGCCACAATAAAAATGACATCACCCTGCCTCAGGGAGTTGCAGCCCAGAGCAGAGAGAGGCATGGAGAAGTGGACACGACGTGACAGCATGCCAGTGCGGGAGGAAGGGGACAGCTTGTGTCTGGAGCCCTGGCCCCACCGGGGCTGGGAGGCGCTGGAGACCGGGGCTGGTGCCTTCCACACTGACACGAAGGATTTGGATGAAGGTGGGGAGTGGGGAGGACAGTCTGGGCTACTTCTAAGAGCATGAGCCATTTATCACAAATGTATCTGCTGCTTCCCGCACGTTCTTTCCTCCCACACATTCCTTAGTTTTCTTTCTGGGATTTTTCTCTCCGAATACAAACTCATTTGAATGCTTCTCTTACCTTTAACTGAACAGTCTGACTTAATTGATTATGTATTAAGTTGGGGACTTGGGGCGACATTCAGGCCTGGGCTCATGTTGAGATTAATTTGTTCCTGTCGTCCTACTGTTCAGCGATACATCCGGGTGCCTCATGCGAATGTTAAAAATAAATCCAGGCGTCGGGGCCATCTAATTAGACGGCTTACCCAATGTTCTGGTGTTCAGTATTCACCAGGCTCTCCGGCTTTGGTGGGAACCAAAACAGAGGAATACGGTCATCGAAGGCCTGATGAAATAGCTTGTCTTCAGCGCAAACCGGTATTTGCCCAGCTTCGGTTCAGGCACCTTCTCAGGGGACAGGAGAAACCAAGCTGGGATCCAAAGGCTGGGGTTTGCATGAGGAAGAGAAGTAGGGGCAGAGTCCTCAGGCCACAGATCTCCAGAGAATGGTTGTCAGGAAGCCAACTCCAATGGAAGGACGTGGTTTGGGGAAATCATACCGACCTTCCCCTGGCAGGGGAACTGTGTGTCATTTTGTGTCTTGCTTGCTGTGGAATTGTAGCAAAGTCTCACCTTCCTGTGCCGTTCATGCATCCGTTCCTTTCTCTGTGCATCCATCCTTCGATGCGCTCACCCGCTCACTCCACAGACAGGCCTTGTGCACTATAATGTATTAGGCACTGCGCCTTCATCTCACCGCCATTCGCTCAGCTTGATGATGGTGCTGGTTGTGTTAGCTTAGACCCTCCGGGTCCCCTCTCTCCCTTCACCCTGCTTGTGCCCCAGGAGACTGGCACATAAGGGCCGGATCTCTGAGCTCACTTCCCCTATGGCTTCCATTTGGGTTTGTCCGGAAGGGCGCCCTAACAGGACACGAACGAGTAGGAGGAGAGGCTGGGCATGTTTCTTCCTGTTCCATGCTGTGGGACTGACACAGGTAATCCATGTCCCTCTACTGAAGGTCACTGCTCCTGCCAGGTGGCTTATTCATCTGGCTTTCTCCCTGGGCTCCAGCAGCTGCTGGCACAGGCCCCTCAGGCCTTGGGGGGTGACGGCCACCTGCCCCTAAGTTCTTCATACACTTCAGTAAGTATTCCTTCACTGACACATTGAGCTCAGATTATGCCATTTGAGCGTGCTGTCCCCAGCCACACCCTGACCGAGACAATGCAGTACGCACTTGGCAGTGACCGTCTTTTGTGAAGGGCAGAAGCTCACAAAGGGCAAGCACACTTGCTCAAGGTGACATGGCGGTTAAGTGACAGGGCCAGGATCTGAATCCAGATTTGCCTGATTCCATAACCCAAGGTTCTGTGCTGTACCATCTCCCAGAGACACCTCCTTCAGAAGGGAGAGCAGGTGAGACGGCATGGCTACCCCGAATACTTACAGTGAGGAGGCGGGCCCGGAAGAAGGCAGGGCCACCTGTTTGCTGAGTCCTGTGTGCACCAAGATGGGAGCCCTTCACTCTCCTTTAACGTTCACACCAACCGTGTGATGTAGGTGACATTTCTATTTTACAGGTAAAGAAACTTAGGCTTAGACAAATCAACACCTTCCATGAGGCCGTGGTCCAGATTTTACTTTTTTTAAGATTTATTGTTTGAGAGAAGGTGGAGAGAGAAGGGGAGGGCCCAGAGCAGTCTCCAGAGTTGTACATCATTAGTTGTGACATGGTTTCATTCCACACAAGTGGATGTGGGGCTACATGGGGTGGGAACTGAACTGGAGGCCTCCCACATGGGAGGCGAGAACCTTCACCACCAAGCCATCTCAGTGGTTATCAGTTGCACCCCAGTTCAGCACATGGGTTTGCACGGGCCAGGGCTTGGATTTGATCCCCAACCTAAGCATTGCAAGGCAAGAGCTCAACCTGTTGAGCTCTCCCAGCATCCCTGGAGTCCAGGTTTTAACCCTTGTCTCTCGTTTTCACGTCTCCATGATGTCCAGCTCCAAGATTACAGGGACTTAAGACATAAGTTTCTTTTTCTTGAGACTGACACATGGTGAAATGTCATCAAGTTTTCTTTTTTTTCCAGTAAAAACGACTCATTCATTCAAAGGACCATTGTAAAACTGAGAATAATGACCAACTAAAATAATATTTTCAGATACATGAAGAAGAAAGCATACCATGGCGTAGGTCTGAGAGATGAAATGAGTCTGATGAGTTATCACAGGGAGTCCTGTCTTGTAGCTTTTTAAAATCTGCCTCTGTGTTCCTACAGTCACTGGGTCTTGATATGTTAAAAAGCATGCAATGCTTAGGTTTTCTTTACAACAGTAGTAGTTGTTCATTTTTAAAAGTTGAAAAGTATAAATTAGTTAAAGATATATGTGTGTGATAGATAACAGTGTATGAACATTTCTATCTGAGAGCAAGAGAGAAAGATACCCATCATCCTCAAATGATTGCCAATAGTAATTTGATGCCCAGCTTCCATGTCTTCTTCCTCTGCATAAATTTGTTTGGGTGTGTTTTCATGTTGTTTGATTATGTAAGGGATAATTAAACAAAAGCAGTTTTAAAACTTGCTTTCTTTTATCATATGCAAATTACTTTTTAGTACATCTTAATCTACATTGTAGAATGTATAGTGTGCTATCAAATAAAGAATATCACACCAACTAATTAAAAATAAGAAAATATTCAAAAATACCATGTTTTAATTAACTGTTCAATTTTTGAGTATTTGGATTGTTTCTATTACTTCACTTGTATAACGTGGTAATAAAAAATATATTTCAGAATAAAGCTCTGGTTTCTTGGTTTTAAATTTGACTTTTTTTTTTTCAAGAACAGTGTTGTTCAAATGGAATTATAAAGACAAAAGGAATGGAGATTTTGTGGACATGATAACATGGCCCCATTTTCCATTAAAGAGTCCATTACAAGTGTTAGTTTCATGAAAAAGTGACATGGCTTTGGCTTCCATGCAAACTCCCCATGGCAGTGAGGATTAGAACGCCCCCACAGTGACCTTCACCTATGACCTGTACCTTTCAAAGCTATCATCACCCTGGTGTTATGTACTCTTGTTAGCCTTGACTTGGAGTACCAGGTAGTACTGTGAAGTGTGACTTGCTTTCGGCTCTAACCACCTGTGGGACATTTGTTGTTCTATGATAGCATGTAGGGATTTTCGTGATGGCGCTCCATGGGTGTCTGTGCATGTGTGTGTATACACACCCAGTGTAGAGCGTTGCATAGATTATGACCAGCTCTGCCTCTTGTGTTTATCTGAGAACCAGAAGGCAGAAACATTAATTGGTTCAATTATTTCTTTAAAGAATAAACATAAGCTTTAATAACACCGCTAAGTAGTAATCTTTAATAACACAGAAACCGAATATGATTTAAAGGACTATATCTACCTAGAAACAATTAGGTGCTGTTTGCAAAAAATATATGTAGTCTGATTCAATTTCTGTTGTTTATTTCTTTGGTGCATATTCTTATTTTCTCCAACGAGCCTATATAATTTCTGTGACAACAAAAATGGTATTTTTAAAAATTGAAGCCTAGTGTTGGCATGTAATTGTTAATTGCTTTTCCTTCTTTCTGGGTTCAGATAAATTTTCTTCCCCAACATTGTCACATGCCAAACTTCAAATTTCATGAACAGATTTTTAAGAAACCATTCTTTTATTCAACGTTTTTATTAGACACCTTTTATGTACTAGGCATGCATGGCTTACAACATTTGTGCAAAGAATTAATATGTTTTTTTTTGTTTTTTTTATACTTCCTCTCTTCACTGCCCTATCTAGTCCGAAGTGTCCTGGATCCCCAACAAACATTACTCTGGGATTTATGGTCTGATGAAGCTCGTCCTGACCAAGACTCTTCCTGCCAACCTGGAGAGGGTCATTGTCCTTGACACAGATATCACCTTTGCCACCGACATTGCAGAGCTGTGGGCTGTGTTCCACAAGTTCAAAGGTACTTGTAGCCCTTGTTTCTGGTATCTGAAGGTGTCGTCATGCCACAAGTAGTGATTACATATATATATATAGATATAGATATAGATATAGATATAAATAAATGTGAGGTCAATTCTTAATGAGGCCATGTTAATGAAATGGATAAGTAATTACAAAACAGGAGAGTATCAACTCTCTCGGCATCTGAAACATGTTCAACTGAAATTGGGATTTCTTTCATCAATGAGGAGGTCAGGTCTCTGTTCATAGCAAGAGTCTGATTTAGTACGAGCATGCTGTGTACAAGATAAATGTCAGGTGTGTATATTTTGTATGCAGATAATTATGGGTTGACTTGTTGGTATTCTCTTTTTATCAAATGATTCTTGGATTGCCAAGAAAGCTGGTGAGGTGGTGGAGATGGGTATTGATTACAGAGTGTTTGGAATGTTCTCGTGGCTTTTGCTTTCATTCACAGCGTGGTTTATCATTTTAAAGGGGCACATAATTTTGGCTTTACGAGACGTTCCTTCTAGTCTTATGGGTTTCTTCTTAGCTATTACTGTAGCTCTTGCCTCTGCCTCAAGGTATATGAGAGTATCTGGTGGGAAATAGAAAGCCCAATACGTGTACTTAACTCTGAGAGAAGCAAAAGGTTATCATAAATCTCCAGCTATTTTAACACCCCTCTCTCAGATGTCATCATTAAAATTGCAATATTGTAAAAATTCTTTTCTATATTAGACAAACATAATGAGAGAGAAAAATTGGGCAATGAGATGTTTTTTCTTTCTTTTCTACCTTTCTTTTAAATTGCACTCAGCTTCTGTGTTTAAAATCCCTCCTCTAGCTCCTCATCATATGAAGTTGCGATGCCGTGTAGTAACTTAACATCATGTTCATAAATCATGGGATATTCCAGGTGCTCTCTGTTTCTGTCATGTATGAACAGAAGAGTGAGCTTCTCTCCCACTCTGGTCTCTGCCTGCTTCTTCCCAGAGCCTCTGAGCTCTGGGCGGATTGGGAAAGTCCTCATCGGATCATGAGGGAGGCACTCTGACCCTCAGACTCTTTTTCTTGTTGATAGTTACACTAATAAATTGATAGTTACACTAATAAAGACTTCAGGTAGCAAAACTGCTGAAACTGAGTGTTTAATTTCTTCTTCATGGGATGTTTGGATCTGTCCTTTAATTGTACAAATAAACCAAAGCTTAGCGGGGTACAGGTGACGTTAGCATCCATGTGCGTCGCTTTGCAAGTTTCCCAGTCATTTCTGCTTCGTTTCCTGGTCACATTTAACTCCTTGGAGGCCGGTTTGTTTTCTGTAGTGGTATTCTATTCAGATTTTTATGCAGATGGTCATTATTCCATGCTGTGCTTAGTTAGCGGGCACTGACTGCATCCCTTCTGGGTGTCAGGCAATGCATTGCGCTCTGGAAATAAGGATGTGAGCATTGGAAGCGAGTGAGAGTTACCACCTCCCCTGAAGTGGGTTAGAGAGTACAGCTGGGTGAGCGGCATAGAGGAGGTGATCCCCCTGCTCTGTCCTGCCAGAAAGGAGTCATGATTGGGTGCACTAGACACCCACTTTTCCCTGTGGGAACAAGAGCCTCATTACTGCAGCTGTTGAGGGCCTTCAACTCACAGCTTCCTTGGGTGAGGAGGGTCGTGTGCCCGTGGCCACGCCCCCTTGCTGGTGCACCCCACAACATGCATTGATCAATGAATGTAGACTCTCGTGGCATCAGCCGTAGCCCTCCCTAGAGACCACCTAGCAGCTGGATTGCTCCCCCTGCCCTGTCCTGTTTTCTTCTTCCACAATCCCAGATGCTGTTCCTAGGGGCTCGCCCTGAATTAGCTCCCTGCACATTGACCACCCCTATTAGGGTCTGTTCCCTGAGACATTGAACCTGCAGGATGCATTTAGAGCTACCAGTGTTCCTCGGGTAAGTGTAACAAAGTCACTTGCTCAGGCAGGCACTCATGGTGGCATGGGGGCACATTGACATGTGCTCTGGCCCAGCTAGGACCTGCCGTAGAGCATGTGGGGTTTTATAGCCAATACCAGCTAGAGTGTATAATCGTGGGGCCACCTCCCCAATATCACCTGTGGAAGGGACAGCTGCCATGGCTCTGGTTCCCAGGGCTGGTCCATGCGTTTGGATTTAGAGGGATCTTTCTGTTGAAGGCTGTTCCTGGGGCAGAGTGTGTGGGCCCAGGTCAGGACGGTACGGGCTGTGGGGGAGGGGGAGGTGGGATTTAAATGCAAGGAGCTGAGACTGTGGGCTGCATTATATGTGCTCATCCTTCTCTAGGTTTATTTATAGCTTCTGTGAGGCCCCCCGCCATGCAGAGGAATATATTAGATGGCGTTGTCCCCTAAAACTGGTGAGAATGCAGCACCTGTCTTCCGGGAGCTCGTACGCAAGGCGGGCTGCGTGACATTTTTATCTAGCACGGTGTAGAACAACATCTGAGGTTTAACGCGTCCACCCTGACTTTTCTGGGAAAATCTGGAGGTGAGAAGAAAATAAGTAAGCTTTTTTCTTCTCCATGTGATACAGTTTTGTGCAGGTTTCTCGCGCACACGCATGTGTGCGTGCGTGTTTTCTTTTTTTATCTAAACTAGATAACTAGGAGCCAGGTCAGGGAACAGGAAGAAAGCCCCCTTAGGACAGACCCATAAACATAATGTTCAGTTCCAAGAGGGAGCGCTTCCTTCTGAGAAAGACAATTGCAGCTGGCATCTTTCCGTGTGGACATTGGAGTGACACGGATTCCAGGCGGCCTTGTAACTCATGTCTGTTTCAGAATAGCCCGTTGTCTGGGGCTGCAGTTGTGGTTCTTATGCTCAGATCCCGTGCTGACTCAGCCTGAGTGGTGCTATGGAATCCCTTTACCCAAATGTATTGCCCAGAGAATCTAGTAAGCAGCCTGTTAGCAGGGGCTTTGGCACATCCCCAGCTTTTACCAGGGGCAGCTTTTAGGGTGCCTCTTAGGAATGTCTGTATACTCCCTGAGCCCCGACTTCACCTACATGGAAATACCTCCCTCCCCATGTCAATGGTCTGCACTTTATCAGGCCTGCTCCAACCGACGGAGGTATTTTCAGAGCCACTAATTCTTGGAAGAAAGAATCAGACATGCCATTGATGGCTAGAATTAGGAGCCACACATTCAGTTCTATTTACTGAGCTCACTGGTTGCCAAATCATGTTCTGACTATTGGGCATGTCTCAAGAATAACAGGAGCCCATGCCCTACCCCCTGAGTGAATGTTTGAGTGGAGGAGATGCACAATAAACAAGTGAAATATGTAGTAGACAACGGCTAGTGCTCTTAAGGACAGGGAAAGGAGATAAGAGATGCCTGTGTGCATGTGAGTGTTCATGTGCATTGTTTTAATATTCCAATAGAGTGGTAGTGGAAAGTCTTACAAGCGAGGTGACATTAAAGCCCAAACCTGAAGTAACGAAGGAAGCAAGCATATCAGGCATGAAGAGCAGAACAGTGTCCGAGGCATAAGGAACAGCAAGGGCAGAGTTTTAGCAGTAATGCGGCCTGCTTTGGGGGAACAGAATAGAGGTCAGAGTATTGCAGAGTGAGACCAGAAGTGAGGAAGTTGGGGGTTGACGGAGTCCAATGGCATTTACAGGGCCTGGCATGAGTTTGCCTTTCCCTTCAGTGACGAGAAAGCCATGGTCTGCCTTTCAGCAGCAGTGATGTGATCTGATTTATGTGTTTAATGGAGCCTCCCGGCTGCCCTTTTGAGCATAAGGAGAAACGGAAACCATTTAGGGGGGCTACTGCAATCATCCAGGTGAGACGGATTGTTGGCTTAGACTGGGTGGGTCAGTTGAGGTGAAAGACATCATCATATTAGCGGTACATTGTGAAGGTCGAGATGTGGGGATGTTCTGTGGATCAGATGTAGGAAGTGAGAGGGATCACATGGAAGATGACACCAGGTGAGTGGAGGGGAAGATGGCACTGGTGACATGGAAAAGATGGCAAGGAGGACCGGTCATGGGCGAAGATCCGGAGTTTGGTTTGGAGCAGTTTCAATTTGAAATGCCTAATTCGGGATCTACATGGGAGGCAGCAGGGGAGTGAGTGTCTGTAAAGCAAAAGGAAATTTGTATTTCTTAGGTGCTACTTCTGTCCCGTTCCTGAGCTAAAAGCTTTGCACATTTGAAAAGCCAAATAAACCGAGCCCCAGAGAGGGTAAATAATTTTGTGGGTGCACAGAGCTCTCCTGCACAGCTGCGGTGTGCCCCAGACCCTGTGGCTTTGGGGTCTGGGTGCTCTCTGCCCCTGACCCCCCGCCTCCTCCCCAGGCTTCCCAATGAGGTGGGGAAGGGCCCGCCCATGGACCTCGGAGGCGGGGTCCGTGTGTAGTTCCAGTGTGACTGCTGGTCACACCTGAGTGCCATGAGTTTTCTGCACAAAAATTTGGAATCGGTGCCTTATTTGAGCAACTATTACGGAAGCGTAAGGAGTAGATCAATGCACACCCATCACGTGTAGCTTTTAGCAGGAGGCCATGGCAAACATTCAGGATGGTGTGTTATTCTGAAGGACACATGCCCTCCCTCCAGGAAGAGCGTATTGCCGTAGTGTCAAGTTCTGGCCCCGAAACAGGTGCAGGCAAACTGTCAAGCCCCGGTGGGTCTTACCCTGCTCACCTTCCTAGTGCCGCCGTGTGGGTATGTCACATCCTGAGTGGGTATTTTCTAAGAACCTAGTAGACTCACTGTGGACTCATGACCGCTAACGTGTGTAAGTACTTTACTCTGTGCCAGCTACTCTGTTAAGCGATGTATGGGTAAACACGTTTAATCCTCACAGCACTCCCAGGAAGTAATTGCTGGTGACGTTCCTGTGTGAAAGATTTGGGGACCAATGCTTAGGGAGGTAAGGAAGCTTGCCCAGTGTCTCAGCTGGTAAGCTGTACAACTGGGATTTGAACTCAGGTAGTCCAAGTCTAAATCCAGCACCCCTCCCCCTGCAGCCCACACTCCCTAGAAGAAGAGATGGTGGAGTTTAGTGTCTCCATGGAGAGGCCAGGGTGAAGTATCGGAAAGAGCTCTGGGTGATGCCTAAGCCCATTTCTAGAGGGCGGTCCCAGCGCGGTACAGATTTTCAGAAAACAGGCCTGGAGGCAGAATCGAGCACGGAGGGAAGTGTGCTTTCCCCGGGATTCACGAAGTAAAGCCACGGTCTCCAGCCTCCTCGCCTCGCCTGTGACTTCCCGGAACGCCATCTCTATAGTAGCCGGGAGGCCTGTGAGCTTTGCCGGTGCCCTCAGCCTGGCTCCATAGGCTCAGCCAGGTCCCGCCATGACCTGGCACGTGGGCGAGGTACCTGACGTCTCTGGGGCTCCATGTACTGTGAACCGTGCCCACAGGGTCACTGTGAGAAATGCATGGATGCTTCTTCCCACATCCTCTTTCCTCTAAGCGTTCCCTCCAGGGGCATGGAGTAATGGTGGTCATCATGAACGTGAGTCTGCTCCGTTACCTTGCAGCTGCGTCCATAAAGCCATCGGGCCGGGTGGCTCCACGTGGAAAATAATGCCGCAAAGCTGGAGAGGAAGAGCACTGAACGTGTTACTTTTGAGAAGACGTTTGTAGAACTTTGGGGATTGTGATCATTGGCCTTGAAAGGAGTGTTTTCCAACGTTTCTTCAGGTCTCGTCTTTTATTTCTTCCCTTGCCCTGGCTCCCGCCTCCCCTTCTCCCTCCCCATCTCAAAGTCTCTCAGTGGAACTGGTAGAGTAAAAAGACCTTAGCCAAGGAAGACCCCCAGCCTCAACCCCCTGCTGGTCAGCTGATTGACAGGTGCTCATGTAACCTCTCTCAGCCTCTGTCTCACCTGTGGAAAGAAAAAGCCACGTCTTCTCACAGGGTGGGGTGGGGGGTGTTGGCGATGCCCTGATCCTGGTACAGGCCTTGCCTCCTTCCCTCCTCTCTCCCTGTCTGTCTGTTCTTACCATTTGTTTCTTTCCCTTTGACTTTCAGTCCTCCTTCCGGCCTTTCACCTACCTCCAAATGAAGCTCTGTGTCTCTCTCCCTCCTTCCTTTAGCTGACATGAAAGGAGTCAGAGGCCTTTGGGGAAAGTCCTGTAACCTCATGCCTGTCACATTTCCCTGGCGCACACCGCTGTCCCTCTGCAGCGGGGCCTGGGGTGGCCTCTTTGGGGCTCACTGCAGACGGCATTTCGCTCACCTCACGTCTGCACCTGACAGTTCCTGAGCCCGAGAGGCTGTTTTGCTAGAGGGAAGAAAAACGGAAATTTGAAAAGACATAAATCCTCAAAGAAAATGCTTTACAGTGACTCTGACAGCCAGTGTCTGCATGGGTGATGCGCTGTTACTTCCGAAGGTGCTGGAATCCGGCTTGGACAGAGGGCGGCTGGGCCCCTGGACCCTGTCATCAGTCATGAGGTTCCACTAGAAGGCGGGGCGCTTCCTTTTCACCCATGCGGGGGCTGAAACCTTCTCCTGCACTCCTAGTATTAATCGAGTTCGTTCCTCGCCCTGTCTCTGTTGTTTTTGTTTCTTAACTTCGAATTCCTCGTTGATTTTCCTCTTGGTAAATTCCGATGGCCTGTTCTTTTATTGCCTTCTCTCTCCCCCTCATCTGCTCCTGCTTTTATCACATCTGTTATCCGTGCTGCCTTCCGCTCGAAATCCAGAAATGAGCGCTTTGATTCTCTCATTAGATGCTTCTCGTTCTTCCGTTTGACAAGCCAAGATGCTCACCACTGGGGAACATCCAGAATTTTATTCCTGGCAAAATTGGTGAAGAGGTTTTAATTATTTTCAGATTAACTTGGAAGTGGATCTGCCTCCCCTTACTATATTAGAAGTATCATTTAACTTCCCGGAGCCTCCTTCTTTGTTGTTCTATGCAAATGGGCGAGTACGGTGCTAAGCCCTAATAAAACACAGCCTCATAAGCTTTATTTGGGTGCTAAGTCAGGAAATGGCTCCGCCTTGCAGAGCCCTTAAAATAAGTGATCACTGCCTGCCTTTCCTTCTCTAGCTTTGTTTTCTTCAAGCTGAAACTCTGGGAGTTCAGGGGACAGAAGCCTGCCTGCTTCCCTTTCTATCCTTTCCCTGTCCCCCACCTCCCTCCTGCCCTGCCTCCCACATTTATTCAATCACTCATTCTTTCATTCATTCATCATCTTTGAGCCCCTGAACCTGCCCTGGACTCTGGGGATAAAAGACTACATGAGACAGACGTGGTGCTGCCCTCGCGTTGCTGATTTCCGTTCAGTGCTTTGCGTGGGTCAGGTCCTGTGTAGCGCTCCTGAGTTAAGTACCTGGCCCAAGATCATGTAGCCAGTTAGTGGCAGAGCCTGGATGGAAGCCAGGCTCACTCCAGGGCCCACGCTGTTAACTGCTAGATTCTAGACCCAGCTGAAGCGCGGGGAAAGGGAGACTTCGGGGGGAGGCCGCGTGGTGTTTCAGGGACAGCAGTCATTGTGAGGGTCAGAGGCTTCTGAAGGAGGCTCCTGGGGGCATGGGCCTCCGTGGGGACACTAGATGCACAGGCCTGAGGTCCAGAGAGAGAACAGTCACACAGCAACGGAAAGAAACATGGAATCTGCTCACACAGGCCAGGCGGGCTTCTGACTTCGGTCCGTGGCTCTGAGGTCCCCTCTGCCAGTCACGCCTGTCTTGCTGCCATAGCTCCTATCAAGTCTTTGCTCAGGTCTCAGCTTCTCAGGTGCTATGTTCCCAGCTGTGTCCTTGAACCCTGCAGCCGTGCTCTTCCATCGTTTAAATAGTGCTCATCACCTTCTGACTTGGTGGATAATTACTGCCCAGACGGCCGCTCTGCCTGACCAGTACACAGCACGGGCCCAGGTCCCGGGACATGGCTGCTTCACCTGGTCATGGTGTGTCGTTCCTGCTAACGCGTGCAGCCGTGAGGACAGAGATGTTTGTCATCTTACACCTGATGCCTTCCTTCCCAGCACCTAGAGCAGAGCCTGGCAGAGAGTAGGTGCTCAGTAAATGTTGGCTGAGTAGATGAACAAAGAAAGTAGATGATCCAAGGTGATCTGAGGGGTGGGAAGGAAGGTGAGAGAGGCCTGGAGGGTTTTATGAGCCGCAGCTTTAGGTGTTACCCACAAGGCAGTTCGGAGTTGCAGGTACAGAGAAGTGAACCCAGGTATGCAGCTTTGACCAGTCCCTTTGGCTCTAGTGCAGGGGATGATGTGAAAGATAAGGCAGGAAGCCAGTCCCTGGGAAGAAGTTTTGTCGGCAGGTAGGAGGTTGGCTATTGCTCCAGTCCAAGCAGGATGTGACAGTGGTCTATAAAGGAGGGTGTTGCCCTCTGGGGCAAGCAGAGGATGGCTTGGAGATGAGCTGGGAGTGACTAGCACTGGGCGATGAGTTCAGTGTCAGACATGCGGAGATAGGGTGAGCCGGCCTGTATCGTAAAGGTCCGGGCTGGAGGGATCTTTCGGTGTTTCCTGTTTGGAACTAGAATAGAGATTTCTGGTATTAAAATAAATGTTCTGCCCGGGTTATTAATTTTCTTTTCTGGACTTCCAGTTGTGCCCCAGTGTAGAGCTCCTGGTCCTGAAGGGGCAGGGGCTGGGTTTGCTGTCACCAATAGAAGGCTAAGTGGGCAGTGACAGACAGTAATCAGCAAGTACGAAGGCTGGCTAGGGTGGCGGGCGATGGGATGGGTGGTGGACGGGGTGCCATATTCGAGGTGCGAAGGGCAATGGGCAGACTGTGATCAGCGAGGGGGAGGGGCAGCGTGAAGGATGAGGAAGGGTCACTGAACTCACCCTGATAGTGTCTGGAGCCCCTGATCGTACAACCTGTCCCCAAGGAGTGGTGTTAGCTCCTGCCTCAGGTTGTCACTCCATTGTCATTGTCAAGCCAGCTGGGTACTGGGTACCTGGATCTGTGCTACTGTCAAGGTGGGGCAGAGCTGCCACTGTGACACATCTCTAGGACACCCCACCCCCCACCCCCGACTGCCCAGAGGGGACATCTGTCAGTTGTGTGGCATTCCTAAATGCCCAGGGAGCCAGCTTGTCCACAGAGTGAGCCGGGGGACACTCGGGGCTTATCGGGAAGAAGAGGAAAGACAGACTTCTGGAAATGTCTGCAAAGTGTTTCCTGCCCCTCTTCTTTACCCAACTCAAGTGTCTGCTCCTGGGCTGGTGGCACAGAGAGATTGCTCCCCGTCCTCTTACCAGCTTTATAACTTCGCCACTACTCACGTCCCTGAACCTCTTGTTTCTAAATGGCAAAATGGGGCTGATCAGGTTCCTAGGGTATGGCTGTTAGGGTGACGTGAGAGGATTCGTGTCAAGGTCGTTTTGCAGCACCTGACACAGAGTGAGTGCCTAACATGAGTAACTGCTGCTGTTACTAATATTCAAGCCATTTTCTTGTTATCACAATGAAGAACCTGTGTACGTACCTAAAAGATTCAGGATGGGTGATCCTTGCTAGCAGGGAAGACAGTATTTGTCCTCCAGGGATCAGGGAAGTTCCCCCAGATAACCTCAGTCAAGATGGAGGAGGCAGAGAAGCTGGGAGGAGGGTCATGTAATTAGCGTCGGGATTTTGTCCAAATTAGAAAGAGCGCGCTGCACGTCTCGATGGGGAGAGCGGGGGCTTTGAAATGTGACGGTCCCAAGACCTGTCCTTGTCACTTACACTTCAGTCTCAATGGGAATAAAATTTCAGAAGTAATATGTGTACTTCTCCTAGCACTTGGCAGGTATTTGTTATATTATCTCAGTTCACGTTTTACCGTTTCTGAAATTGAGATGTGACTTAGAAAAGCAACTTCACAGATGGCCTTTCTCTCCAGGAAGATGTTTTGATACATTCTACAATCAACAGCCTCGTAGCAGCCAGAGAATGTGGAGTGATTACTTATATTAGTGTTATTGCTCCAGCTTTTCCTTTCATCTTGGAGTGATCCAGGAGAGCTGGAGGCTGAGGAGGCTCTAGACTGGGGAAGGAAGAGCAGCATTGGGAGGCTGATTAGGCCAGTACAAAGAAAGTGTTAGGGCCTTAGCAGGACCCTCCTTGCTGCCCTTTTATTGTATGGCCCCTGGGTCCTCACGTATCTGTGCTGTTGCTGTTTCTGGTAAACGCATCACTTGTGTCCCACGTTGCAGTGGTTACCATTTCCTCATGGGCTCTCTCGTGGAGACCAACAATACCCCAACAGTGAAGCTTTATAGATAGTGTGGCTACAGCGAGAGGAGAGTTCAGGGAACACGGAATCATGGAACAGACACAGGAAGAGACACGGAAAAGCTTACGCATTAAACCCAGCCTACAGGAAGCTACTGTGCCCACAAGTCTCTCTGCGCTCTTTCAGACATTCAGTAAATATTATTGAACAGCAACTTGGTACCAGATGTACAAGTGATGCTCTCTGACTCTCAGTCCATTAGAAATTTCCGTGCTAACTCAGACTTCTTAGAGGAAGTCAGATACTTCTGGGACTATTTTAGGATTGCTTTTGTCACACTTAGCTGATATCAGCTGCCTGCAGTCCAGGACACTTGGATGGTGAATGTAGCCATTGTGGATGCATAGAGGGGACAGGGCTGTCCTAGGTCGTTCTGGGAGACTCTGTGGGAGGGTGACAGTGGGAGAGACAGGTGCAGAACAGGTAGTGGGAGTAGGCAGGAAGCAAATAGCTGTAGAATGAATTTAGGGAGACAAAGACAAACCCCATCTTTAGAATCATGTGCTCAGTATAGAAGCCAGTTGTCTTTCTTATTTGCTCTACACATGTCTTGGCCAAAGGGGCCGTATGTACAGGTTAGTTCTATTCCTGGCCAACTTTAGGAACTTAGCAAATTGGATTCATAAGCAGAACTAAGCCATGGCCTGATGACCATTGACAACTGTGTCCTTGCAGCAGTAATTCTGAGTTGCAAGATGGAGGTGTCAGAATTACTTGCTGAGTCTTTCCAAGTGGCACAGGTCCAAGGCCCCTCCCACCCCCCAAAAACAGCCTGGATGAGGAAGCCGGGATGCCTCAGTGGGTTGTGCACTCACCTTGCAGCCCCAGGGTCTGAGGATCGAGTTCCTGGTCCCGACCTCTGTGGACTCATGTGCTGAGCTGGGGTGTGCTTCCCACCCCAGTTTGGTTCCCACTGGGGTGAGCTTCCCATGTGGGAGGCCCCCAGCTTGTGGGGGTGCACCTCCCATGGGGGCAGAGCCCTGCATAGCCCTGTGCCCACCTGTGGAATGAAACTGTTGAAAACTAATGACGTACACCTATGGAGACTGCTCTGGGCCCTCCCCCTTCTCTCTGTCTCTGTCCTAAATAAATAAATAAATCTTAAAAAAAAAAAAAAAGGGCAGCCTGGAGCCAGCAGTCACTGGAAAATCAGTGCTTTTGCACAGGATTTCTACACCTGGGCACTGTTGACGTGCGGGGCTGTATAATTTGTCCTTATGGGTGGCTGTCCTCTACATTGTAGGACATTTAGCCTTACCCCTGGCCTCTACCCAGTAGCACCCCCTGCCCCAGTGGCGATAACCAAAACTGCACGTCCTTTGCGGGGCACTGTCTGCCTTTTGAGAACCACTTTCTCAGCAGCCCACTGTTGCCGATGAAAAACCATAGACTCGGTCCGGTGGTGGTGGTTTTACGTGGTTGATAGTGACCGGCACAAAGAAGTGAAATCTGACCCTTTTACGGCTTGTGTATCGTTTTAGAACTTGGAGCCCCCTTAACCATGTGCTATTTCCAGGACTTGCTGAATCTGCCCTGCTTTCAAGCTCCTCTTGGGCGTGCTTCGGACCCCCTCCTCCTCTTCGTACCTCCACACCAGGCTCCCGGAGCCCTGAACTATGAATTTCCTCTTCTAGAGCCCCAGAGAGTTCAGCAGCCAGTAGTGACGTTCTTTCCGAAGATAAATCAAGGCATTCTTTCCCCTGTACCTGAAAAGGTCTGTGATACCCAAAGGAAGGACGACTGAATGAACCAGACTCAAAAGCATTCGTATCCAGAGAAGACCACAGATAGGGTTAGAACCCACTAGAAGTGATGAGCTTTCCTCGGAATTACAAGAGGGACCCACTTGCCTGCTCATCTACAGACTCAGAGAGGGAGGAAATCAGAGCGTGTCATTCTGTGACTATCAAGGACACGATATTTTTTTCCTCTTAAGTGCTCATACATGGATTATTAGCAGCATCTAATGTATGACAAGGACGGACGTGGCCTGTCAGGGAAGACGAATAGCTGCTCTGTCCTCTGCGGCACGCTGGGCTTGGCCACCGGGAAGGGTGCAGCGGGCACAGTGTGTATGCGGACTCATTGGGATGGCTGGACAGGCCCCTTAAGGGACCACTCAGCCCACATTGGACCAGGTGCAATCACCAGATTCCTGAGAAGCAAAGGGATCTTTTTAAAAAAATTAATCATCCCACATGCATTAGACAAGGAAGTTCTGGTTTCTGTTTTCTTGTTTACCAGCTGATGGGTCTTAGGGACAATGTGGGACCTTTTGTCTTTAGTGATCAGACGTCAAAAGAGACCCCTGGTCATATCCCCTAATAGCAAAAGAAAAAAATCTCATAAGATTAAAAATAAGATTCCCCAAAGTCAACCGATAACCCTCTGTTTATATTTGAAATGGCTATAAAAAAAACTAAAGGCGGTCTGTGGAGGACTTGGTGGGTGGGGATTGGGAGGAGAGAAGGGAAGGGCTTAGGACAAGGGCGGAAGTTTTTTTTTCTTAAGTGAACTTTAACATTTTGCAACCGTTTTTGATTTATAGAAAATTATAAAAATAGGAACAGAGCTCCCAAATACCTTGTATCTTATTTCTCTCATTATTACTATTTACATTATTGTGTTACATGGGGTGGGGGGGAGGGGGGCTTGCCTTTATAAAATGCCTGCTGCAGTCCAATCTGCGCAGGTAGCTAGATGTTCTACGTGTATGAGCTCCTTTCATCCTCACCACGGTCCTGACAAATGGGAAGTCCAGTCCCCATCTTACAAGAGAGAAAACCCAATGCTTAAAAAGGTGAAACGTTACACCCAAAGCATCCCACTAGCCAGGGTCAGGACCATCTTTTTCCTTTGCTGATGCAGCCCACGGGTTGTTAAGGCTGCTCCTTGCTAGTCCCTGTGTCCATACTGAGCTGTAAAGATGGGGGGAGGGGTGCATCTGCCTTCATAGAGCTAACACTCAAATTGAGCATTCAGATGGGCATGTCGGACTAAGAAAGGACTGTTGGGAAAGATGAGAGTCTGTACCGAGCTCAGTGGTGCCACATGAAGTCAGTTAGTAACTTTGGTGACTGGGAAGGACTTCAACATAAGATAAATTGGTCTTGTTATTGCCCGGAGATGTGGAAAAGGCGGAACAGGCCATTGCAGACATGCAGGAGCAATGAATGACGTGCTGCCCCGACTTGCAGGGGCTCCCAGTGGCCGGTGTATTTCATCCAAAGCCTTGAATATGGGAGGATGGCTTGGGAAGGTGCTGGGAGATTGAAAAGTAGCCTGGAGCTCGATGCTGGAGGGTCTGGCATGGCGTGGCATGCCAAGGAGTTCTGGATTTTTCTGAAGACAGTGAGAATCCGTCAGCAGTCCCTAAGGAGAAGAGTCCTGTAGTCAGACCTCAGTGTAGACAGGCGATGGTGCTGCAGAGTGGAGCGGGTGGGATGGTGCAAAACCCCCAACAGTCCAATTGGATGACTGTGTTAGGAACCCAAGAAAGAGATGATCCCTGCCTGAACTAAGGTGGAAGTAGATGCCCCTGCAGAAGCTGCTAGAAATGGATGTCCGGGTACCATGTGGTACAAGAGAGAAAGATTTGTAGATGAGACTTACTTCTCTGTTTAGTAGACTGGGAGCAGAATACAAGAGGAAGCATGGACGTAGGGGGAGAAAGTGCCCTGAACTCCTTTACCTCGGTGACGTTGTTATTGTGGCAGTGGATATTTCACTCTAGAAAGCTGTTTTGTGATCTCCAATGCTGGTGCTCCAGTGTGGTAGAAGTTCTGTTTTTCCTGCGGGGCATTCATGCCTGCCTTCCACAGACATCAGCAGAATCCTCCTTTTCTTTTGAAAACCATGCCTCCCCTTGACTCAGCTAGCTTTCAACGCACAGGAAGGGTGCAGGATGAGAGGCCATGACCCAGTTCCGCCCAGCAACAGGACCATGGCTTCATGACTGTGGTGATTGGTTCAGAGAGGTCATGTGACCCAAGCTGAGCCAATCAGAACTAGTGAGCATTGGGCCAAGGATTTTTTTTGCTGGAAATTCTGGGAAAGATGTTCCACTGCAGTTGCTAAACTGTGAGGACTGGAACTTCCATTAGTTCTTTTGCCACTGTGTCAAAGGTCCCCA
Source organism: Craseonycteris thonglongyai (assembly GCA_004027555.1). Taxonomy (NCBI): domain Eukaryota; kingdom Metazoa; phylum Chordata; class Mammalia; order Chiroptera; family Craseonycteridae; genus Craseonycteris; species Craseonycteris thonglongyai. The sequence goes on from PVKE010000330.1 coordinate 28,668, forward strand.
AGGTTGTGTCAAAGGTCCCCCAAGATCACCTGTAGATTCAGTGGTTTGCTGGGAGCACTCACAGGACTCAGTATGAGTCCTGCTCCTGGCTGTGATTTATTGTTGCACAGGGACAGAAAGCAAAACCAGCACAGGGCGAAGCCCAGAGGTAGCCAAGCTCAAGCTTCTAGAGCCCTCTCGCAATTGAGTCACACAGGACACACTTCTTTCCTCCAGCAATGAGTTGCGTGAAACGCTGTCTACCAGGAAAGCTCATTAGAAGTGCATCACCCAGGATTTTTACAGGGGGCGTTGGTCACGTAGGCACCCTGGTGACCTAGGGAGACCTGGCACATAGCAAAATTGCAGGCTCCCAGAAGGAAAGCAGGTGCTCCTCATAAACCATAACGTGTGCGCAGTTTAGAGTCCAAACTTTAGATACGGTGGGCTGTTCCTACGAGGATGTAGTGAGAACCTTCCTAGACCCCAAATCTGCACATGCCTGCCAGGGGCCAACTTTGCAAGCAGGCCTTCCAAGGGCAGCAGCCCCGGGCCTGCTATGCGACCCCTTCCCTGCATGGCCACAGTGTCTGACAGTGGTGGCACATCTGTGAGCCTGAAAGAAGACTCCAGATTACATTGTGGTTGGAGTCCCTAGTGCATCCATGCTGGAAGCAAACTGGCCCTTTTTCTAAAATGTCTTAAATCAAATTCCTGTCAGTTGCCGCCTTAAGAAGCACGCTGGCTAGTCTTCCAAATAAACAGGTGTTCTCTTCTAACTTCCTCCCCATCACCCCCATCCTCATTGTGCTTCTCAGAGTGGTCCCCTTGGTGACCAGGACTGGCTTATCATAGATCCATGTAAATTTGAGGCACATGGAGAAGTTTTCTTTAGCATTTTAGAGAATTATTGTGTCTAGATGGAAAAGGTGGATATTGGAGCCTGTTTATCCACGAGCGTGACCTACATTAAAGAGTTGACCTAGCTGACCATCTCTTTGACCTTCCTCTTATAAACTGTTCTTCCCTGAGAAATTGGCCGCTGCTCATGGTAAAGCAATGGCCTCAGCTTGGGCTCTGTCCTGGGCATTCTTCCTTGTTGGGCCTAATTATCTGTCATTCGAGCAAATTAGGTGTGAGCCTTCCTGGGACATCATTTAAGAAATAAATCATTGTGTGTCGAAGTTGAAAGGTGACGAACTAAAGGATGCGTTTTCTTTGCAGTCTTGTACAGAAGCAGTAGGAGACCAACGGCCTTGTGTGGTGGCCTCACTGACCTGACACACGTAGGAAAAATGAACTGGAAGGGCTCTGAGGGACCGTGAACTAGTTCAGGACTTTTTGTTGCAAAGGTAAAGCAAGATCCAGAAGGTCTGTGAACTGTGGGATGCAGGAAGTCTGTGTTATCATTAGTAGCCTTAAGCAAGTCATTCTCTCTTGATCCAAGGGTATCTGTTCAGTGCATGTTCATTGAATGATTTGGGAGGAAAATGAATGAATCTGTAAAATAAATGGGTCCAGCTGAGTGACCTCAGTGTTCCTTTCAGGTGTGTGAATCTTATACACACACCACTCTCAGAGGCTGAGCCAGAATCATATAAAATAAGGGTCCCTTTGATGCCGCTTCACACCTGACGTCTGTCTGCCGGTAAGTCCTGCTGGCTCTGACTTCAGGGGGTATCCTGATCCAAGCCTCGTAGATGCTAAAGCATCCGTTATCGAATAAACAAAATTAGGTCTTCAGCCTCTTGACTTTGGGTTCTAAAATTCTCTTTTTTCCCCCCTTCTGCTCCTGTCAAGTACCAAATCACAGATGCCCTGGAAGTCACCACGGGGAGGTTGTGTGCTGGCCTGAGACACGATTAAGGCAGGAAGGGTGGCTCAGAGTACGGGGAGACCGTGACATCACCCCCACGCTGGGTTCCTCGGGGAACTTCCGTCTCCTAAGCGTGACGGGTGACTGCGGGTTCAGCCGGGTGAGAATCTCAAAACATTTGGCTTCCAAACGCCTGTCTCTGGAGAGAGGTGTGGAAGCCCTTGCACGGGGAGGGGGGCTTTTGAATGCCTATTGATGCTTTTCATAGCAGCACACAGTAGGTGCACATCCTGGAATGTTTGCTTCTTTGACGTAGGCTCTTAGCAATGCACTGCTAGCCTGTGACATACATAGATACATACATATGTACATGTATGTGTGTGTGTATATATATATTTTTTTTGCATATAATTTTAGTGAAGAAAATGTCTTTCTAATAGAACTGGAAGAAGAGAATTTCAGACAGGATGAGGGATGGTGGGCAGCATCAAGATGCCCTCTGGGGGGAAGCTGGGATGGCTCAGTGGGTTAAGTGCTCACTTTGCAGTGCCAGGGACCAAGGATCGAATCCCGGCCCCAGCCCATCCGAACCCATGTGCTAAACTGGGGAGTGCCCCCAGTTCCATTCTCTCTTTGTCTCTGTCACTCTCTCTATCAAAAACAATAAAAATAAATAAATAAATACATACATACATACATAAAAAAGATGCCCTCTGGGCATTACTGTGGTAGTTAAAGAGCTTCAACTGCAGAGGCAAAAACAAGCATGTACTAGACCCTTTCACAGTAGACCGCTCTGTCGCGGGCCTCGTTAAGGTGCAGGAGTCTGGGCCACTTGATATGTGTGTTTGTCATGAATAAAACAGTGCGCGCGCATAGCAGCACAAAGAAGAAAATAAAACCTTGGATTTCTAATACCTAGAGTTGAATGTTGTTAACATTTTAGTGTATTTCCCTCCAGGCACTTTTCTGGGCACATAAAATTGTTTTTTTTAATATACAATTGAGGTCATATTGTCATACTGTTATGTATACTAAGCTTTCTTCTTGACTACATATGGCAGCCGTTCCCCCATGTTCAGCACGGTGTCAGTGTTATGCGTCTTGGGGTTCCCTGGCACGGCTGTGTTATTTGTCTATTCAGGACTTTTATTTTGGAGTCTGAGGCTGTTTGCCACATTTGTGGGTGTTCTAAAGAACAAAATGCTGGCTAGCCTCGTCTTTTGAACACGGCAAGGCTGTGGCCCTACAGCTGCTCGCATACGGACGGGCCTAGACGCTCTGAGCTCAGCAGTGCGGGGTCACGGCGACAAGAAGTGTCCAATAGCCCCGTGTTCAAGTCCCAGCCGTGGCTGTGTGACCTTGATGAGCCCTTTCACCTCTGCCTGCTGTACACACCTTCTATGAAAACGGGCCCCTTCTCCACCAGTTCCCGGAGGCTGGTGGAGGGATTGGACCAGATCACCTGCCTCTCTGTTCCCTTCTCCCGCGTGCAGTTGTCTTCCAGTTACTGTGATCTGGGAGCTCTTAAAGAACAAGTATGCCCCGGCCTACCGCTGACCAGCAGGGAGTCTGGGACGTGGGCACTGGATCCCCGTATCTTTACGAACTCCTTATCTAACCTGAAGCACAGCCAGAGTGAGGCTCGTTGCCCGAAAGTTACCGGGCAGGACCTGCAACAAAAGAGACGCTGTGTCTTGGCTGTTTTGTCACTGGGCTGGTGGGGCAGGGCGGCATTTGGGAGAAGTGTCTGGAGACAGCATTCAAATCCTGGCACCCCGTGCCTCCCCGGGGAAAAGGACCAACCTGTTTATTTTCGTGTCGAGCTCAAACAGTGATCAGAATCCAACTGGACGTGGTAAATACCAGAAAAGGTCAGGACTGGAGTGGACGTGGGATCAGGCACATGCAGCCAGGCTGGGGCTGGCACTTGGTAAACTCCAACTTTTCGCTGCCACACAGAGCAGGGGGGCACTGGGCATGTGGCACCCCCACCGCAGGGGCTCCCAGGGGAGCTGTCTTCGCTGAAGGAGGAGAATGTCATTTTCTCAGTGGCGGTTCTCCCGGACGCGTTAGTGCAGTCGGCAGGTGCTTATTCCGTAACTGGTCTGCAGATATTCGTAGGAAGCGAAGGGGAGGGGCAGGTGAGAGGTGTTCATGTTTACTGAGCTCCTGTTTTGTGTGGGGGGTGGACGGACTGCCCCCCTCACACAAGGCCTCCTGCCCTTAGTACTGCTGAGGGACCTGAGGCCACAGGGCCAGCAAGTGACAGAGCTGGGAGTGTGTTCCCAGTCCGCAGAACATCACAGCCTGTGTTATTTTTTCTCGAGACCACACTTCGTCAGAGTTCTGGAGATTTAATGGACCATTTCTGGATACCCGGCTCTGCAGGGTGACACCCGGAAGGAAACCCCATTGTAGGCTGTTTAAAGGACTTTCCACGTGAGGCCAACCTAAGCCACAGAACAAGATAGACTTGAGCATGTCACTGTACCCAGTGGACAGGGGGACCCCACTGGCTCCTTAAATAAAAGGACGTTCAGCCTGTGGGGGGCCGTGGAGGGAGTGAAGGGTAGCCCTGTGGGCTTGGGGCGTTTATCTGCCAGGCCTTTTATTGAAAGCTGGCAGGAATCCATTGCCAGCCTTGCTTTGTGTCTGAGTGTAGCTGCAGACCATCAGTTCTTTCCACACCTTTAACCTTATCCCACTGTAAGAAGTACATTGTACATCACAGACTAAAAAATGTGGGTTGTTTGTACACATACATCTATACCTATATACATTCATACATGTACACCTATGGATACATACACATCTATACATACGTACATACATACATATATCTATACACATACATCTATACCGATATGCACACACATATATACGGTACATCTATATATGCATCTGTACATACTTACACACATCTATACCTATATACATTCATACATGTACATCCATGTATATATACACATCTATACATACATCTGTACCTATACACACATATATGTACATCTATGTATATATGCACATCTATATATACATACACCTATACCTATATACATACATACATGCATCTATACACATACATCTATACCTATATACAAGCACATACATACATCTCTATACATATATCTATACATACACACATATACATACATCTATATGTGCACATATACACACATCTATACATATACACACATATACATATGCCTATATACACACATCTATACATATGTCTATACCTGTGTATACACACATATACATACAGCTATATACACACATCTAAATGTGCGTCTATGCATATACACATATATACATTCATCTATATATACACACATATATCTATACAAACATGTTATATAGATGTGCAACTAAATCAATATCTTTATAAAACCATACTTAACCTTACTATGGTAAGTGCATTTTTATATTTCTCTTATTATTTGGAATATTTTAATATTTAAAATGCAGTTCACACTCCACTAAATTATTTTTATAACCCCTTAATGCATCGCAAGCTCTAGTTTCAGGAAAAGAATTGGACTAGAAGGCCTCTTACAACGTCTTTCGACTGTGTGTTAGCATTCTGAAATTCAGCCCCGCTGCCCGGAAGCAGCGGGATCATGGAGTCGTTTTCCGGAATCCGTGTGCTGGAAGGGGCTGTGGGGACCTCGTCTAGGCTGCTTCCCTCTTGCCTGGTAGACCGCCCCTTACACGAGCTAACACGTGTGGCAGCATCAAGCTCGTTGGCTGGCACATAGCAGGGGACTCCATACACCTCATTTTCCTGTCTTCCCAGGCAGATGTCCTGTGTTATTCATCTCTGTATTCAGCATTGGGCTCAGTAAATTGATGGGGAAAAAATGAAAAAACAAAGCGAGGCTCAATTCATATTCTTAATCTCCTCCTCCCTCCTCCCTCCGTCCCTCCCCTCTCCCCCCTTTTGGGGGAGATTGCAATCTACCTTGGTAATGCAATTCGTTTATTTATTTATTTTTTAACTATTATAGCTTCAACTCAGTGATATGTATCAAGTGCCTGCCAAGTGCAGGTCATGTTAAACATGGAAGAGACTAAACTCCCAGGAAAGGGAAGGGATTCTCGTTCTTAAGGAACTCCCATATAAACGGAGCCGGAGAAGGAAGAAGTAGAAACCACTGCAACGTTCTGTGGTTGTTGCTCGTGCAGAGCGTTTACCAAAGTACTGTGGAAGCTTTGAGGCTGGAGGGCCGGTTCTGCCCAGGAGCAGAGGGGAAGCGTGCGATGTGGGCTTTGAAGGTTAAGTACGAGTTGTTGAGGGGGGTCACATAGAAGGGAAGTCCAGGCCAAAGGAACAGGTTGGAAAAGGGATGGAGGGATGGATCCTGCCGGATAGATTTGGGGCACAGAAATCGTGGGTGTGGCCAAAGCTCTGTTCATGGGGGAGCAAGCATGCTTGCGATTGCACGTTTGGCTTTGGGGCCCAAGACGCAGGTCTGAATGCCAGACCTTCCTCTTTCTCCCTGTGGTATACTAAATAATGCCCCCCAAGGTATCGTTGTCCTAGTTGCCAGAACCTGTGAATAAGTCACCTACATGGCGAAAGGGGTTTGCAGAGGTGATTTAGGTAAGGACCCTAAGATGGGGTGATTGGTCCTGGACTTGTATGAGTGAGCTCTAAAGGTAGTAAGTGCCTGTGAGATTATGTCTCCATTCCAATGAGGCTACTCTTGGTGGGTCCCTAGATAGCTTTAAGGAGGCACTGGTTGCCTGCAAAACCAAGGCATGATTGGAGGGTAGGAACCTCTAGCCTCTACCCCACTTCAGGAAGGGGAGGTGGGCTGGAGGCTGTCACTCACCCATGGCCACTGATTGAGTCAAGTGTGCTTAATGACACCACCATACAGACCTCTAAAGAGAGGAGTCGAGGAGCTTCCAGGTGGGTAAACACATGGAGGTGCTGAGGCGTGGCACACCCACAGGTCATGGGCCTCAATGACCCTTTCCCACATCCCTTGCCCTATGCACTCCCTCCATTTGGCTGTTTATGAGCTGGGCCTTTTGTCATGAACTGAGGATAACAAGTAGAGTGCTTGCTTCGCGGAGTTCTGTGAGTCGTCCTAGCAAATGATCAAAGGGGGAGGATTGTGGGAACCCCTCCTGACTTTGTATCCAAGGTGGACAGAGTGGGGGTAACCCGGGGACCCAGTACCTGCACCTGGCATTGGAAGTGAAGCAGAAGTGAAGGCAGTCTTGTGGACAAGAGCCCTCGAGGCGATGGGGTCAGTGCTGACTCTGGGTGGGTAGTGTCAGAACTGAGTGGTGCCCAGAGAATTGGACAACTGGTTGGTGTAAGGAGACGCCTACACATTTGGCATCAGAGGTGTTAGGAGTAAAAACAGATGAGGATGTCCTTGTACAAGTGAGACAGGGGAGGAGCAATGTGATGAGGGAAGCAGCAACTGGAGGGGTGTACCCCAAAGATCGAGGAAGGGCCACCAGCCATGGAGTGCAGGGCAGCACCTAGCAGCTGACAAGGACAAGGAGACACCTTCTCGTCACAGGGCTTGCAGGAGAACACCGCCCCGCCCATGGCATTAGCCTCGTAATGTTCACACTCACCTCTAGACTGGACTGTGAGACCTACGTTTGTGTGGTTTTGAGACACCGAGTTTGTGGTCATGCATTATAGCAGTTAGGAAACTGATGCCAAATGGCCTTTGGGATTTACTGCTTTAAGCCTTGTGTATAGAAATTGGGGGTAAATGGGGATAATCATCCATGCAACAGTAACCTTAGAGTAAGGTGACCAGACATCCCGCTTTTGGCGGGACAGTCCCGATTTTTAACAATTTGTCCTGCGTCCCGCGGCGTTTTAAAAAAGTCCCAATTTTGGGAAAGAATGCACGACAAGCTAGGGAACGGCGGGAGATAGACCCAATTTTTAATCAAGAACCCCCTCCCCCCCAGTCAATGGTGTCCCGCTTTACCAATGTTAAAATCTGGTCACCTTACCTTAGAGGGTTCTGGAGAGGAGCGCACATGGACACATTGACGTGAGTTTAGCTGTCCGCCTGGCACATAGAAAGGCCACACGCGTTTATGGGCATAGATGGAGATGACGTAAGAGAGGTGGTCACAGGTCAGATTTCTGCTGTATGGAAAATGCTCGCTGGCTCGTCTTTGTCTCTGGCTAAGCGCTGAGAAGAAGGGGCTGGATCTGTCCTGTTTAATCACTGTGTCCCCAGCACCCCGGGTGTCGAGCATTTCATCGTTAAGGGATAAACGATTGCATGCACGCTGTGTTGCACTTAGAGGTTCTAAACCAGGGAGGGGAGGTGAATGCTACAGAAGGCCGTTTACAGAGGGGAGTGATTACAGGTAGGGAGCCCCGAGGCACCACCTCAGGAATCCAGGTGGCCGGCGATTCGCTTCAAATCCCTCATGTTGCACTTTCAGGCTCATGGCCTTTAATTCTGTTCTCGGAGCAAGAGAACAGCTGCAAACTGCCCTCACATGGTCTCTGCTCCACCATTAATTTGTTCTCCAGCCTTCTCTTTCCAAGCAAAATGACCCAAATTATCTGGCGCTCCGTTGTTCAGGGTATTGTGACACCCTTGCAGATGCTACAGGCAGTGGTCCAGGGGACAGATTGAGCTTGCACATGCATTAAGTGACCCACACATCTTTTTCAAAAAAGAGAAAAAAGAACATGACTTATAAAACATGGCAGACTGAACACATGAGCTTATTTTCCACACCTTCCCAAAGTCCACTAAAATGGATGGAAAGGAATAAAACAACACACACAGAGACAGAAAAAACCATGTTCACCAGGACAAGATCGTGGGAGAGGAGAACAGCACCGCATACTGGGGGCATCCGTGAGTTTGGGGGCTAGAATGCAGATGAGGGAATGGGAACTGGCCTCCCAATGCAGCGACCCTGTTGGATGCGAGAACAGACGGGCTGCTTGAGTCTGCTGACCGTGGACAAGGCTCAGGTGTGAGAGGCCCCAGGTACGTCCCAAGGTCGTGTGGAATAGCTCTGCATCGGCCAGCCAGTAATCTGTAACAATCAGCTGGAACCCAGCCCTGCCTACAGCCTATGCAGCTGGATAGACCTTCCTCCCCATCCTGCACGGGGCTGCAGCTTCTCCCTGGGGACACAGTGCACCCACGTGACGCTAGACACGGCTCATGCAGAGATGGGGGTGGGGCACGGTGCTGGGGTCACAAATAGGGAGATGACCTGAAAGTCTGCCCTGAAAAGGAAGACCCCCCTCCACCTTCTCCTGTATTCAGGCTGGCTGTGCATCTTCCAGACAAGAAAGCACGTGTTTCTGGGGAAACAGCGCCAACCACGAGCCTGGCACTGGCATCGGGAGCCCCACTGCGCTCCTGGAAGTTACTGCTCTCAGCCTCCACCCCAGCCTGTGGCCTCGGGCTCTGCGAACATTTCAGCAGTGCCGGTGGCTCCTGTGAGGCTCTACGAGTAGGAGCACTAGAGGGAAACGGAGGCTGAGAGAAGGGTCTTGCTCCTGCTCATCTGCTTTCTGTTTTGGGCAAAACCATCCCAGCGGGGTTCTCTCAACTCGTTGTTGTGCAGTTCATTCCAGTTTCAGCCCACACCTGCATTGGGGTGGCCCCTTCTCAGGGGCCTGAGCCCCAGGTCTGGAGACACCCCCCTTCAGAGCTCCTAAAGTCTAGTGATTCTAATGCCTTCCCTTTGTTTTCCCAGCCATAGGAATGGCGTTTTTTACACAGGTGCTATTTACTTGGTTTCTCATTGTGTCCTTTTATTTGTTTGTTTGTTTTTTAACTGAACTGGAGGCCTCACCACATTTGGGAAGCACACCCCAGCATATGGGTCCGCACAGGCCAGGGCCGGGATTCGATCCTCGGTCCCCAGGGCTTCAAAGCGAGCACCTAACCCGCCGAACCATCCCGGCTTCCTCGTTGTGTCCTTTTAGCTTCTACCCGGCCAGCGGCATGGGCTTCCTCTCTCTTGCCTGGACCTTGATGGATGGACCCAGTGAAAGGCCATGACTGTCTTTTGTCACCCTGTGGCGAAGGCCAACAACCAAGAAACCCAGCCACAGGCGATAGTGCTCAGAGCGTACAGCCTTCTAGTTACAAGATTCACAAGTTTGGGGAATCTAACACGGAGCTAATAATACTGTGTCATATACGTGAGTGTTGCTAAGAGAGGAGATCTTAAATGTCCTCACCCCCCCCCCCCCACAGACACACACACGCAAGGTCACTGTGTGATGAGATGGAGGTGGTTCATGCCATGGTGGTAATCATTTTGTAATTTATACATGTATCAAACCAACACGTCGTACATCTTAAACTTATACAGTGTTGTGTGTCAATCATACATCAGTAAAGCTAGGGTAAAAAGATTTTTTTAAATGTCCACCCTCAAAGTCAAAGCTGCCATGTTGTTTTTAGTACCCCATTTGTACTTATTGTGAAGAGCCAGTGGACACTGGAGGAAAAACACTAATATAAAATTAACACATAGTGCGATGCATGGGTGATGTGATGTGGACTCGTGCATCGGGAAACTGTCTAATTGTTACTAACCAATGTCACCCCATTACGTTTAACAATAAAAAATAATAATAATTTAAAAAAATCAGGGGTCAGTTTTGACAGATTGAAAAAAAAAAAAAGAGTAAGAAACACGTAAGTCAGAGAGGAGCGGAAAACTTACAAAAGCTGAAATGAATGTCCTCAGAGAGAGAAAACAACGATCTCAGTCATGAGCTGTGGGCAGCCCCTACATAAACATTCAGGAAAACAAGGACGAGCTGAAGGGAATTAAAGATGTGAGAACTGACACTAAACAGAAAGTCAAACGTTAGAAGACAAGGTTGAGCAGCTCTCTTTAAAGTGACACAAAAAGACAAAGATCTAGACAATAGGAGATGGAAGATAATTAGAGGATCCGTGAGGAGTCCCACATCTGATTATTAGGAGATGAGGAAATCTTTTTTTTTTAACATGCATTTCTAGATTGAATGAGCTCACAAAATGCTCAGCATGATGAATAATTAAAAAAAATCAAAGCATATCCTTGGGTGGTAAATTCTGACCCTGGCACTTAACTAACTTTTAGTCTTAAGGAAGTTAAGTCATTGTGGGATTCTGTTTTCTTGTAAATAAGTGGAGATGAAAATACTTCCTTTCTCATAAAATTGATACGCATTTACATCATGTAATACACACAACATCCAGTTTAGTTCTTGACACAGTCTCACATAAACAGTTTATGAATAACAATAACAAATAGCATTATTTTCCAGAAGATTCTTTAGCTTCATTCTACTCTTTAGTAGGGAGCCTTGCCTTCAACATGCTTTTAAATGATGTTGGGTTCAGGAGAAAGAAGGACAAACTGACATTTATTAAACAGCAAATGCCAGTCACTGGGTTCCCTCTTCTCCACTTTATTTTACCAGATCAATAATAGCTAGAGATCCGCAAGCCTGGGTGTTTTACGCCCGTTGTATCAGGAAACTGAGGCTTGGAGAGTGTGCCTGATTTCAGAGTTCCTGTCGGCCTCCCCTTCTGAGGAAGGGAAGTGCGTGCCCACAGAGGCTGCACCGAGGTTCTGAGGTCCTGGGGGCCGGCAGCCTCCACATTGTCTAGACTCAGCAGGGGTCTCCAAACTTTTCAGCCCGGGGGCCGCATTAACTATCAAACAGCAGTTTGGGGGTCGACTACACACTCGAGGTCCAAATAAAAAAGAATCAAAACACAGATGTTGTTTTTAATTATTTATTTAATATTATTTTATTCAGATAAAAAGGTCTCCACGCGCTGGATGAGAGGGCCTCGGGCCGTAGTTTGGAGACCCCTGGTCTAGAGAATTCAAAAACAAGAAGGTGTTCCGAATAGAACTCAGCTGACATGAATAGTTCCAGGTGAGGACTCATTCTTTCAGGCCTATACTGGCCACCCCGCAGCTGATGACGACCTTAATAAAATAGAATAGCTTAGAATTATCCAAATTTGCATGGGTACCTAAAAAGATCAAATAGTGGAGGCTGCTCTCGGCTCTTCCCCTTCTCTCTGTCTTTGTCTGTTGAAAACAATATAAATAAATGAATGAACGAACGAACGAACAAGGTCGAATAGCTCTTGGCTTTGCTAATAAAATGAGAATCTGTTAGACTGATATCTGAACTTCATGGCTGGACCTCAGTCCCTCATTCCTCCTATAGGATAATCACTTATCTATCGGGTTTTTACTCTCTTCTCCAAAATGACCCCAATAATAAATGCATCTCCTTGAGGTCTCTTTGCTCTTTCAGACGTCCTCAAACTTTTTAAACAGGGGGCCAGTTCACTGTCCCTCAGACTGTTGGCGGGCCGGACTGTGGGCCCGGGACTAGTCGGCTGCTAAGCAGGACAGGCAGCGATGGCAAAAACACCCGGCAGGCCGGATACATGTTTTCGGCGGGCCACATGTGGCCCGCGGGCCGTAGTTTGAGGACCCTGCGTGAAAACCTTCCCAGACAAGAAAAAGTTTAAAGGACTTTCACACCAAACCCATATTATGAGAAGTGTTACAGGCACTTCTTTAAGGAGAAGGGAAAAAAAAAAAAGATCAAAAAATAAGAATAATAAAATGACAATAATATATACATCTCTGCAATTATTTTAACCGTAAATGGGTTAATTAAGTGCTTTAATCAAAAGACATAGGGTGGCTGGATGGATAAGAAAAAAAGGCCTTGAAATATGCTGTCTACAAGAGACTCACTTTGGAATGGAAGACACACACAGACTGAAAGTAGAGGGATGGAAAAAGATACTTTATGAAAATAGAAATGAAAAAGAGCTGGTGTAGCACTTCTTATACCAGACAAAATAGATTTTAAAACAAAAGCTATTGCAAGAGACAAAGAAGGACCCAGTAATTCTGCTTTTGGGTATTTATCCGAAGAAATCCAACACACTGATTCGAAAAGACATGAATCCATATGTTCACTGCAGCATTATTTGCAGTAGCTAAGCATTGGAGGCAACCCAAGTTTCCATCAGCAGATGAATGGATATAGAAGAAGTGGTACATGTATACAATGGAGTGTCGCTGGGCATGGAAAAAAACAAAATCTTGCCATCAGCACCAACGTGAATGGACCCAGAGAGTATTATACTTGGTGAAATATGACAGAGAAGAACAAACACCATATGATTTCCCTTATATGTAGAATCTAAAAAAACAAACTAAATGAGCAAAAGCGAAACTCATAGATAGAGGACATATGATGGTTGCCAGATGGGAGCGGGGTTGGGAGGAATGGATGAAAAAGGGAAGGGAATCAGGAAGTACAAGTGGATGGTTACAAAACAGTCATGGGAGGTAAAGTACAGCACAGGAAACTTAGTCAATGGCATTGTTATAACTGTGTATGGTGCCGGGTGGGTACTAGACTAATTGGAGGGGATCACTTCATAAGTTCCACGTTGTTTTGTTTTCATTTTTAGTTTAGTAGGCAAATTTAAACACTGTCATTAGGAGGCTTATCTGATAGCTTACAAAATGCCTCAGAAACACACTGGTTCACTGTGCACAACCCTTTGCTGCAGGGGAGCAAAGCTGTGACCCCACTTTGTAGTATCAGCACCTCGCCAGGTGTATTTTTTTAAGTGGTGGGTTGAGTTGAGTGATTAATTCGTATACAAAGAGAACAGGAGGAAGTCCGGGACAAGGAAAAAGGCCTCGTTTCCTAAGAGTAAAGGAAAACAGTCGATCACAGCTGCCTGGTAAATTCAGAATGGCCTCGCGCTGTAAGGACTTGGGGTGGCGGTTCTTTGCGTGAGCTATTCCCAGGGCCCAGTCCTCACAGGCGCTCTCCAGTGGCGCACACGGGGACTGCTCCCTCTGGATTTCACGGACCCTGCAGAATTTTCATCTCAAGCCACGCCCTTAGTCAGGGAAGCTAACTGAAGTGCTGTGGGATGCCTGTGCTGGATGTGTGCATCTGATCGAACCCCTCCAGGGGCCCCAAGTCTAGTGTAAGCATCACCTCTTCTCCGTTGTCCATCCTCGTTTCAGGGCCCCTCTCTCCCGTTATCTGAGTGTTGTCTGAATCTTCAGAAGCCCTCTTTAAGGGCTTTGCATGGCACTTACGTAAAACATTCACACCAGGGGATGCCAGGATGGCTCAGCAGGTTGAGCACTCGCTTGTAGCCCCAGGGTCCGAGGATCAATCTTGGCCCTGGCCATTATGGACCCACATGCTGAGCTGGGGTGTGCCCCCAGTTCAGTTCTTGCCGGGGCTCATGTAGGAGGCCCTCCACCCAGTTTCTCCCCTGCGCAGCCCAGCGCCCACCTATGGAATGAGACTATATCAAAAACTAATGCCATACACCTATGGAGACTGCTCTGGGCCCTCCCCCTTGTCTCTGTCTCTCTCAAAAAAAAATCTTAAAAAAAAAAATAGAACATTCCCACCTATTTCACCCTTGGTACTCTAGAAACTCTAGGAGGATTCCAGTGCTCTGTACATAGTAGGCATATAAATCTCTCTGGAAGAAATGGTTCATGGTGTGACCAGATTCTGACTCCAGCTCTGTTTTCTAGAAACTACCTGACTTCATCTCCCGACGTCTGGTCTTCTTGAATATCAGAAATGAGTGTTAAGCAGCGGGGCATGCTGTGAATGGAGGAGATGCAGGTGGGCCGGAGGGTCTTTATTATCATCTCCAGTATAAGCAAGCGTGGAGAGCAATTACTTCTGCTCATCCCCCGAAGTTGTAAAGATATCAGTTTGCTTTGATTTTCCCCCCAGTACTAATTTGTCAGCAGGCATTCGTTTACTGGGTCTTCAAGTATTTTACTCGGTAAATGGATGTTTTTTACAGCAACTTTGTTAAGAAATAATTCATATAGCATAAAATTTACTGCTTTTAAAATATGTATGTAATTCAGTCCATTTTAATACATTCAGATATTCAAAGTATTGTGCAAACTATCACCACTTTCTAATTTTAGAACATTTTAATCATCCCAAAATAGATACATACCTCTTCCTCATTAGCAATCACTTTCTATCATTTTTCTCCCCAGCAGCTCATGGCAGCCACTCTTCTAATTTCTGTCCCTAGACTTTGCCTGTTCTGGATATTTTCTGTAAATCATACAGTCCATGGCGTTTTGTGGCTGCTTTCAGCAGACATAATGTTCAGCGTTCACCCCTGTTGTAGCATGTATCTGGACTTCGTTCTTTTTTTATGGCCAAATCATATTCCATTGTATGGATATACCACATCTTTTAATACATTCATCAGCTGATTGACATTTGGGGTGTTTCCACTTTTGGGCTATGATGAATAATGCTACTATGAATATTTGCATACATAGTCTTTGTGTGGACTTCTGCTTTCATTTCTCTTGGGAATGTACTGAGAAGTGAAATTGCTGTGTCATATGGTCACTCCATGTTTAACTTTTTGAGGAGCTGCCAAACTGGTTTCCAAAATGATAGCCCATTTGCAAGCTTGCATCTTCGGCTCAGCCATTCATGTGCTAAGAATACCAACGCCGTGCGTCTTCATTGAAAGCAGCTAATAGGACAGGTAACACACAGGTGATGAATGTGGTGCAAAGAACTGCGGAATCTTCTCAGCACTGCAGCCAATCTGAGCACTTGTACAGTGTGCCAGGTAAAGACACAGAAGGATCCAGGGCTTACATAGTCACTTTAGGAACAGTTCAAGTTATTGAACCATGAGCCTTAAAGGCAGGATGATATTTAATAGACAAATAAATGTCCCTGTCTGGGGCCAGCGTCCTAATCATATATCCTGCATCACTTGCTTTTGTTTCTCTTCATTTTCAGTGGCATGCAGCAGAATTATTTGAGAGGCTGTTTCTTGCAGCTTCCAGCTTCTGGTTTTTTTCTACTTTGCACAATAGTCACGATCAAGAATCTTAATACCTCCAATCTCTTATGGGAGGTCACACCTTCTGTGCTGCCAGTCGTGCTGATCCCGTGGCTCTGGGGTGGCAGTGGCATTATGCATAGGGGACAGTTTCATTGAAGACATGTTTCTCTGGGCCTCGATCTTCAAGGATCAAACTGAGTGTCTTATTGCCAGGAGGCCAAGGGCCTCTCTGTTCTTGATGGCAGAGTGTGTAATGAGACCTTCTGCAGAATGGGGTCAGGTTTGACTCTCCTCGTCCTTCCTCCCTGCCCTAATTATTATTTATGACAGCAGCACAGTGTCTAATGGAAAGATTCTAAGCACAAGATTAAACGCTTAGGTCCTTCCCGAACCAGAAGATCTGTGTACTAAATTAATAAATGCTAAACCGTCTCAGGGGCGGCAGCCTTGTTGCATCTCAGGCAGAGTTCTCTGGAGCCCCTTTTGCCTGCTTCCTTTATGTAGTGGATGTACCCGGAGAGAGAGGACCTCCTGTATCGCTCCTTCTCTCAGGGCTCTGAACTTGACTTGCAACTTCCGTTTGACCTGTGGGTTTTGTTTTGTTTTGTTTTTTTGAGCTCTACTTTGCAAATGTTGGTCGACAGGTGACTCCAGACAACCAGGGACAGGGAAGTGGCTTCCTCAGCCCTCCAGGGGTGACACCATCTCCATTTCCTCCCAACCATGTGGAAATGAGAAAAGAGATGAACTGACTCTAAGGCCTCTGGGTTGGAGGACAGTTGTCAGCACCCGAGGTAATTCAAGAAAAGGGCTAGTTGGAGAGAATCGGGGAGCGCAGGGAATTGATGAATCCTGCAGCCCCAAGATTGAGCCTGAAGTCGTCCCTGCTTGAGTAAACATTTTGTATCTGATCCTATTCATGGACCATTAGAGGATATTTCATAAGGTGACGAAAGTACAGAGAAAACAAATGGATTAGAAAGGACATAGTGTTAGCAGTTGCCGGGAGTTAGGGATGGTGGGGGTGGGGGTACATGAGGGAGTGCCTCTGGTTTTTAAAGGCGTGGCATTGGGGGATCATTGTGGTCATGGGGTTGTGCTGTATCCGATTCCTATGGTAGTTATGTGAATCTGTGTACGTGATGAAACGGCGTAGGACTACACACACTGTACTGATGTCAGATTCCTGGTTTGCATGTTATTTATCTAAGATGTCACCCTTGGGGGAAATGGGGGGGAAAGGCACATGGACCTTCTTTGTACTATTTTGCAACTTTCTGTACATCTATAATTATTTCAACAGAAAAGTTTACTTTTTTAACCTGGGAGGGAAAAAAAAAGAAATAGTAATGCAAACACAAAGAAAGTAAATGATGTGATAGTGCAGATAATAGCACAGTCTCTAAGTAGGTGTAACCTGGAATGGGCTTCTGACAAATGGTGACATTTAACGCAGGAGGGCAGCCACCCTGGCTAAGGTAGCATCCTTCATGACGGTTTCCCAAGAGGAAAATGTTTGTCATTCATGTCACAGACAATGGGCTAATCTCCAAATTATATACAAATAACTCCTAGAAATTAATATGAAAAAGACCAATAGCCATGGTCAAAGAATATGAATACATAGTTCATAGAGGAGGAAATACAAATCGTTCTTAAACATAAAAAGCGATTCAACTTCCTCATGTCAAAAAAAATTTTTTAAAGACCATTCACAAAAAAAAATATACTCAAGGGATGCCAGGATGGCTCCACAGGTTGAGCCTCTTGCTTTCTAACCGCGAGGTGTGGGCATCGAATCCCAGCCCCGGCCCATGCAAACCCCTGTGCTGAACTGCAGCGCAGCTGGTAACCACTGGGATGGCTTTAGTGGTGAAGGTTCTCGCCTTCCATGGGGGAGGCCCCTGGTTCAGTTCAGCCCCACATGCACCTGTGTGGAATGAAACCATGTCACAACTAATGATGTACAGCTATGGAGACTGCTCTGGGCCTGCACCCCTTCTCTCTCTCTCTCTCTCTCTCTCTCTCTCTCTCTCTCTCTCTCTCTCTCTCTTTTTCTTTCTCTCTCTCACCTACCTTTTCTCAAACAGTAAAAGAAATCTTTAAATAAATAAATAATAGCAAATATGCTGAGACACCAGTGTTTAACTCTTGGTGAAGTCTGCAGGTTTAGTCACACACTGCGTTGGTGAGGTTGTGGGAAAGAGGCCCACTCAGGCTTTGCTGATGGGAATGCCCCTGTAGATGGTGACTGGGTGGTTCTGACAAAATCCCAGAAACAGATGGCTGGCTGTTCACCAAAATTTGTTTTCCCCTTTCCCAGTAATGCAGTTACAGGTGGAGTATTGCCAAGCACCTAAGGGCTACGCTTCCCAGGCCTCTTGCAGACTTGTTGTTAATACACCCCAGTGGGATGTGAGTAAAGTGTGTGTGTGCGCCCACATTTGCAAAAATGGCCACAGGCATCCGCTCTCCCTACGCCCATGAGCTGCACCTTGACTTAGCAGCCCCTCCCTTCAAGAGAAGGAGTTTAGCTTGACTTCTAGAACCTGGACTGCCCTTGTTACTTCTTTTGACCCATGGGACAATAGCAAGCTTGCCTGAAGCAGGGACCTGAACGAGTTGAGTTTACCCTCCTGCTGTTCCTGGAAACCTTCTGCCATGAGGCAAACAAGCATGGGCTGGTCTACCCAGGCCTGGGAGACCATGCAGAGAGAGGCCTCTGTCCGCGGAGCTGTCCTCTGAGAGCTGTCAAGGTCACCAGACAGTAGCCAGCCCCAGCCTCTCCACCAGCTGAGCACAGATGTGGAGCAGAGCAGCCCAGAGCGGGCCGCACCCATCTCGCTGGGCCTGGATCAGAACAGCTCGGCTGAGTCCAGCCACGTGGCCCACCTGTTCTCCTAAGTCACTGCATTTGGGGGTGATGTGTTACACAGCGAGGCTCACTGATACAGCGTGCCACTTCTGGAACAAGGCTTCTGAGATCCCTTGTCCCCTCCAAGCTTTCTTTTCACCATGCCATCGTCATTCCTGAGATAACAGGTCGAAGCCAGTGGAATATCTCGTGTTTTGGTCAAGCATGCAGTCCCAACAGATACTCATCGAGACTTCACTTTGCCAAGCGCTGGGGACTGCAGGTCAGATAGATGCCCTGGCATCACGGAGCTCACTCTCCAACAGAGAGGGCTGCATGCAAACCATGCAAGAGATTAAACAGAACGCTATTTGTCAGGCACCGACACAGTCAGAGATGAGAATAAGTGACCGGGAGGGAAGTAGCACACTTACCACTCAGTGCTCACCTTTTACACGTGAGGGAAGAGAGGCCCAGTCGGAAGTCCTAAAATGGTAGCTCGCGTTTTGCAGCCCTTCCACCATTTCTGCTGGGCCGTGTTTCACAGAGCACTGCCGACAGAGCAGGACAGAAAGATGCGGAGACCTTTAGGGGTTCCCACAGCAGCACCCCTGGGATTGGGGTTCAGCAGTGGCTCGGGAACGCAGTTGGGGAACTGACCATGGTGCTGCCGAACACCCTGGAGGCTGGTTTGCACATGCGTGAGGGGCTGTGAGTCAGAGCCCGGTTCATAGCTGCCGTGCTCTGCTGAGAGAGGCTGAGCAACCTGCGATGCTTGTGAGAAATGCAGAGCCTGGAGGCTCCTCCCTGCACGATTGTGGGATCCAGAAAACAGTGCTTGAACTCCCCGCGTGCGTGTCAGGCTCACAGAGACCCACCAGAACACCGGGACGGTCGCAGCCTCTCTGCAGCGGAAGCCAGCCAGGGCTACAGGAAAGGACACCCTCTTTAAATGAATATCAGCAAGAAACAAATCCCCCTTTCCTTAGGAACGGGACATGGGAATGTTCTCTTTTCTACCCAGCGTTAAACACAGAACCTGGGCTGATGAGGTAGCCATTCAGCCCAGGCCTCTATAGGGATGTTTCCATTTCTTTTTCTCCCCAGTTCTTCACTCCTAAAATGCTAAGCTTCTTTTGGTTAAATGACAGACTTCCTTCAGGAGAGGATGTCAGAAGAGCTGTGATTTAGAGGAAATCTGGGATGAAATCTTTTTTCTTTATTTTTTTCCTTTTCTGAATTTTAGAAAACCAACGCCTGGGGCGTGGGGCCCGGGGAGACTGGGGTCTGTCTGTCTGTCTGCTGTGGAACCCGGGAGGTCTGCAGGCAGCCCCTGCAGGGTCTGGGCTTTAGTGTGTCAGCTCAGGCAACCTGCCTCAGGACCCGAGCATGCGGTGGGTTTTAGGGGGAACAGTGCCCTCTTCTGGCACAAGAAGTTTTGTGTTTTGTTTAACTATAACTTGCAAGTCCTGATCCCAGGGAAGCTCTTTTCCCTTTGCTTCTGGGACAGAATCCCTGCCTTTGGCTGGTCCCCGTTGGGGTGGGCTCCTCTCTGCTGCACACATGTCCTCCTGGCCTGTGGGCGGCTCAGGGCCTGCGAGTGATGCCGAGGTCACCGAGCTGAAGCACTCCCAGCCTTGGGTTTTCACTCACCGTCTGAAGCACAGGCATGGCGTGAACCTCTGTTCCTGCCGGAAGCCAAAATATCCTTTGACTGTGCAGCAAGTGAACCCTCTTATGTTGCTTTCCTAAAAAATAGTACAACGAGCTGACGAAATAGAATTTTCTGTGTGCATGTCTGTGTGGGCTTTGCTAGTTATCTCTGAATGTGATCGGGTTCTCAGTCTTTACCAGTGACTACAACCACATCACTCGCTCTGCCCCAGGCCCCCAGCAGGTCCCCCAGGATAGATGTGGACTCTCCTTCATTGTGGACGATAGGCCTCATTTGTCATACATCGGCTTCTGACCTAGTGCACGGTCCATGGCCTGGTGACCTGGGAGTGGCCCCTTTGGGGAGACAGTTCATGGGGTACCATAATGGTCAATACAAGTGGAGAAGGGCCCAGACTGCCGAACCTGTCTGCCTGGGTTCAGATCCTGAGTTTGCCACTCACCGGCTGTGTGACTGTGGGCAGGTGATTTCACTTGCTTGGGCCTCAGTTTCTTCAGGTAAACATGAGGATGATAATACGCAGAACAGTGTCTAACACTCAGGGCTAGCACGAGACCCAAATAAGTTCATAGACATACTGCACAGAGCGCTCTAGCCCTGGGCCTGCGTCATTCCACTCACGTGATGCTTTCTGTTCGTTGATGGTATTGTCAGCCTCAGTGAGCGCAGGCAAGTCACTTTGTTTGGACCTGAGCTGTCCCCTTCTATAAAATGGAATGCTGTCTCAGGCTGTGTAGGCCTGTGTTTCTAGCTCAGTTTAAGTAGTAGTAGAACTCGGATAATTGTCTCTCCTTTGCATACAGACCGGCCGAATAAAATGTGGCTATATGAGATATCTATGTAGATAAGCCATGTGTAATATAAGTCTGTGTGCATATGCATGTATATATATATATATATGCATGTGCATCATCATTGGTGTATATGAATGAATGGGCATCCACTTTTGAATCTCTCGATCTTTCTGCATCTGTCATAACAAATCTTTCAGCCACTGAAGTGGTCCAAGATCAAAAAAATGAATTCCTGCCCCTTCTATTACAAAGGTCCTATCAGCCCCATTGCAACCCACGGAGATTTTACTTAATTTCCTCTTTGCACATGTTTGTTTTATTTCTGCTTGTTTGAGAGTTGTCTGTCTTCTTCCTTCCTGGATCTACTCATCAGCCGCTTACCACTTGCTTGATGTCTCTGGGTGGAAGTATTTTCTTGCTGCTGGTCTCCATCTATCCGCACACCACTTGTAAGATTGCAGACCCTGACCGTGGAACAGTCTGGAATGGGAACCAAGAAGGGCTTGACTTGCTGTGTGCTCACTCACACTCTGATCTCACAAAGGTTAGCCCATTTACCACACAAAGGAAGCTCAGCCAAAATTGAGACATGGGTAGCTTTCTCTATTATCTTGGAATTAGTCTCAATTACCCTTAAATTATTTCCGATTGACCACCATGCAAAGTGGTTTCGCCTTTCATTGATCTTACTCATGGGCTGTCTTCGTTACAAATCTTTATTTCCTAGGCAGCACATGATTTCTTCTCTGCAAAAAGGCTCTCCTCCTAGAATGTGCCTTTGTTCTATTTTCCTTACTTTTATTTGAGCATTTGATTAATGGTCACACCCGGATAGCCGTGCCTCTGCCCAAGTTTCTCTAGCAAAGCCCTCTGGGTGCAATGTTTGCATCTTCTGGATTCCCCAGGTATCTAAAAATAATATTAAAAGGTAACGGTGAATGTGCTTTCTCCTTATAGAATAGAGCATGTGCACCATAGAATATGTTGGAGACTAGAGAAAATTAGAAGAGAGGAGATAGAAATTGCACGTCTCCTACCATCTTTGAGATCATCATTATTTGATTAGTTACTTCCAATTTATTTTTCTCTGCATTTTCAAAGATCGCTGTCATCCTTCTAAATGCGATTTTGATTTCTGCTTTTTATTTTCACTTCACAGTATTGATCTTTGAAATTATCACTTCACTGGCTGGGTAATGTACCATCTAGTGATTTATCATCATTATTTTTTTAAGATGGTCTCCTGTTTGGGGCCAATTAGGGTGTTTCTGATTTTTTGAAGATTTCATTAAGACTTTGTTACCTTTCTTTGGCATGTAGCATCTCCTCTCTCAGAGTCATGTTTTAGTATAAACTAATGAAGTGTAATTTCTGAGTCAAAGGGCTTGAATTTTCTTAAGGCTCTTAATCTAGTGTCGATTTTCTTCTTAAAAGACATGTGCTACTTGGTAGCGAAACCCACTAACGATGTCAGGGAGATCTTTGGTAGGGGTACTTTTCAGTTTTAGCTCATAATGAAGTTCTGCTCATGACATTGATTTTTCTTTCATATAGCATTTTTTATTAAAAAGAAAGAAGAGTGGCTTTTTAAAAAAACTTGTTTGAATTGCATGACCTGCCCATCAACCCACAAAGAAATGTTGCCTTTCCCTGGGCCTCTGCTCCTACCTGTGAGAGAAAGCGATTGGATGAGGGGATGCACTGTGTGTGGGGGTGGCCATCATACTTGGACAGTTGGACAAAAGCCACTTCTTTGGTGGAGTTGGAGGAGGAAGAGGCTGGCCACTAAGTAGAAAAATGACATTCGTTTCAAGGGGAAGAAAAGCAACCGTGACATCACTCACTGTTGGACCCAGACGGGGTGTGTAGAAAACACCTCTCGAGAGATGCAGGATGCAGCTGAGTGGGAAGACACTCCTGCTCATAAACACATCTCTTCTCTGAGTCCTTTTCCAGAGAGAACCCTGTCCTAGGGGTCTGCAGACAGCCCCCCTTTGGAGGAGTTCATTCTCTAGAGGGGAGTCCTCCTGTCTTTGTGGGATTAATCTCAGCGGTGAGACCGCTTAGTTCACCTAAATCCTTAGAACATTTGGGAACTGTGATGAGAGAGCCGGGAATGCTCTGGGGTTTATGATATAAAGCTGATTCCTGCTGTACTCTCTGTAGTGGTAACATCGCTAACGTACAGAAAACCTCTTGAAATGCCAAGCAAATGCCACCCGTGTCATCTGTGTCAAACCCTTTACGTATCCAAAATAGTTGAAGAGATGCTCACTAAATAACGCCGCACAGGGTCTTAAGCTTCCAGATCACTCCACAGAAAGACATCAGGAAATGCATATGCAGGTACGGCTCGTATGGGTGGCCCTGGCAACATAACGAAGAAGTAGCAATAAAAGCTGCCCGTGAAGATACCCAAGTGCAGCTGCCACGTGTGGAAACATCTGTCCCAGTGGGAGCAAAATCTGGCAGCCCCAGATTGGTCTCATTCGTCATCTAATCGCCCATCAGTAGGACAGGAAGACAGTCGCTGTATCTGATGGATAGCTTGGCATTACAGCATTCTCGTGGCCCCAAGACCGTGGGCTGTGTTCATTGGTGTTATCCCTGCCCCCTCTGAAGAACAGAGAGCACCTGCCAGTCATCAGAGAGCCCGGGGCTGGTAGCACAGACTTCACCATCAAAAGCTAAGTCCCTCTGTAACCTCCATGGGCTGTTGTTTTCCTATCTGTTGAAACCTGGGTGATGTCACCCGCAGAGGCAATAGAGTATAACATAGTCATCAGTATGTCCTCTGGAGCCAGGTAACTGGAGTGCAAACTGGACCTCCACCTTTTAGTAGCAGAGTGGCTCTGGCCAAGCTGTTTATGTCTGTGGTTCAGTTTCCTCGTCTGGAAAGGTGCTAGTTCACTGAGTTGTTAGAGTGAGTAAGTACGTGAATGGTGCAGAGTGCATTGAGGAGAAGTGGAACCCACAGGCGCTGTGTGCTCGCTGGCTGGCGTCCCCACCCCTGCCACTCCCTTCCAGGGGTCCTTCAAGGTCATAGGATGAGGAGCTTGACGTTTGCTGGGTGTGAGGTGGGGCTTCGTGAGTGGCAATTACTGGGGTCCTGCACATACCCTTCACTCCGGGCTCACTGCCTGCTGACGGGAGCGTGTAGAATGGAGTCATGAGCTCCCCACTCAGGTCTTATTCTCTAATCTGTTAGGCAGGGAACTGGACTCGTTATTTTCTTTTATTATTGTATGCACACATTTTAGGCCTTTAGGTCTAACCTGTTCAGAAAGACCATGGTTGGAGAGGACTCCTGGCTGTGATCAAAGCTAGCTGAAGCCAAGGTAACTAAACACCAGTCACCTTTCCTTTACTCATGGGCGTGTTCTGTCCAAATGGAAAGCAGAGTAGAGAGAGCATAAAATGGCCAGTTAGGTTCGGCGGGGACCTCAGTTAATTTATTTCTAAAATCTTCGTCTTTCGGCAATATGGATAGACCTAGAGGGCGTTATGCTAAGTGACATAAGTCCAATAAGGACAAGCACCATGTGATCTCACTTGTAAGTGGAATCTAAAGAACAAAATAAAACAGAACAGACTCATAGATACAGAGAACAAGCTGATGGTTTCTAGATATGGGAGGGGGATTGGGGGACAGGGTGAGAAAGGTAAAAGGATTCAGAAGTACAAACTGGTAAAGTTATAAAATAGTCACGGAGGTGTGAAGTACAATATAGTCATTAATATGGTAATAACTATGTATGGTGTCAGATCGTTGCTAGACTAATCGAGGAGAATCATTGCATAAATTATATATATATGTCTATCCAGCACGCTGTACACCTGAAACTAATATAAAATACTATTGAGTGTCACCTGTAATTGAACGGTTAAAAATAATAAAAAAGATGGCAGCTGTGCAGTGCACGTTCCTGAGACCCACACGACACTCGTTTTTGGAGTGCTACCCTCACTTTGCAGAGGGGACACCTGTGAGAGAGGCAGGACCTGCCCAGCTCAGGTGGGCGGAGTCTCCCTGAGGCCTGTGGTTCTCAACAGGTGGCCCTGGGGCCAGCAGCCTCGGCATCCCCTGGGAACCTGCTAGATATTCAGACTCCGGGGCTCCACCCCAGCCCTGCTGAGTCAGCATTACCAGAGCTTAGCAGTCTGTGTCTTAAGGACCCAGCAGGTGATTCTGATGCCTTGAGAAGGTTCGAGGCCCACTGGGTTAGGCTGAGCATTTTTGTAACGATATACCTGCTCTTTTTCCTTGCTCCCCAAGCAAATATATGAACTGTACCTGTGACCACACAGAGCGGTAAATTGAAGCCAATTAGCGGCTAAGTAACTGCCAGCCCTTGTCACCAGGGTAGTGGTTAGTAATTAGCACTAATGACTCTAGAGAGGGGAACAGTTGTGGTTCAAAGACGTCCTCACCATTTGAATTCGTTGAGTTTTTTTTCTCAGCGTTTTGCTGCCCCGCGTGTTTTTTACACGCCAGCAGCCTCACAGTTGCATGAGGCTTCTCTGGAGACAGAATCACGTGAGGTGGTGGGGTTGGTGCTTGCTGGGATGAGCTGGGTTCAGCTGGGGCGTGCGTGTGTGAGTTGTGAATCAAGCTTCTGTGTGCACCTGCATAATTCCTGCTGCGATGTCAGGATGTACGGGTAACTTCCTCCGGGAAGCAGGATGTGACTCATGGGTGTGATGGAAAGCGCTGGAGGAGCTCACCAAATGGCAGTTCCCTCGGAAGTGTAAGCCTAAGAACCAAAGAGAAAGCCACCAAACCAAGAAAGGATACTTTTCAGATTAAGTCATGTTCATATAAGAGTTCAGTTTCCAAACTAGATTTTAGAGAACTCTTCTAAGAAACGTTTAAGGATAGAGAGTTCGCACACCCCTCCAGCCCTTTTGTCCGCGAATATGGTGTGTGTTGCAAGAGGGGAATTTTGGCAGCTACGATGCTCCTTCCAGGGGGCGATGATTGGGTCTTCCTTCCAGTTTCTGCCATGCCCTCCACGCCTGGCCCAGGGGTGACTGTCCCCGGTCTTCTGGGGGTTGGACTGAGCTGAGTGGTGTTGCATTGACCGCGTCTGATTTGGGCTGCATGGCATTCTTTTTCTGTACAGAGAATGTGTTGCTCCAGCGTAGGATCAAAGCTCATCACGGGAGGTTTCTGAAGTGGGCAGATGTTTAGTTGTGTGGGGTCTTGTTAATTAGGAGAGGAAGTGAGTTATCAAAGGGAAGTCTCTGCTTGTTTCAACTCGGCCTCCTTTCTTCCTCCAGCCCAGAAGTATAAAATTAGAGAAGTTTGTTAAAAACGTGGGTAAGAGGGGGAAAGTGTATGATATACAGATTCGCCTCTTTCAGGAGATGAGGGCTCTTTAAATGTGCTGTCTGTAAACAGGAAGCCTGACACTTTGCACGGGCGTGTGATTCCTGAGCCACATCAGTGCAGAGCAAGCTGAGACTCCAGAACTTCCATTGATTGGAGAAGGATGGGCCTGAACATGGGTCTCCCAAACGTTGTGGCAAGATGTACATAGCGCAGTCAACCACTGTAACCATTTTCAGTGTACAGTTCTGAGTCAGTAAGTGCGTTCACATTGTTCTCCCTTCACCACCTTCATCTCCAGAACTTTCCTGTGTTCCTAAACTGAAACTCTGTCCCCATGAAACAATAATGCCCCATTTCCCCGCCCTCCCCCAGCCCGGACACCCACCTTTCCACTTTCTGTCTCTATTACTTTAACTACTCTAGCTACGTCATACAAATGGAATCCTACAGTCTCTGTCCTTTGGTGCCATAAGGTCAGACAGGGACCACAGCGCAGGGAGCAAGCAGCCTGCAGGGGCCCATCCAGGAAGCTGGGTTGGGTCAAACCTCTGGCCTGTCAGGTTTTCAGAGATGTCCCCGGCTTCCAACTGAAGCTGTTGCTAAGGCCATTATCATAGCAGAGAGAAAGGAGGGATCCAAATGGGCTTTACTAATCCCTTGCCAGTTCACCTCATCCCCACCCCGAGGAGGGTGGCGGGAACTGAGAAAGGTGTTCCTGGAAG
Organism: Craseonycteris thonglongyai; assembly: GCA_004027555.1. NCBI lineage: Eukaryota > Metazoa > Chordata > Mammalia > Chiroptera > Craseonycteridae > Craseonycteris > Craseonycteris thonglongyai. The sequence goes on from PVKE010000330.1 coordinate 55,726, forward strand.
AAGAAAAGCTTCACTGAGCCCATTATACATCCCCTAGATGTCTGCAGGCCAATGCTAGAAAGAGGGACTTACTCTGTACAGTAAGGGATCCCACCCGGAACCAAGGGAGAAGTTACATTACAGGAGGGAGACCAGGGGCTGAACAGGAATAGCTTTCAAAGGCCGGAGCTCGTTGGAGACACAGTGGGTTGTGCTGTCAGGTAGTGAGTTCCCCGTCATGGGGGGCGGTCTGGGGGCATGTGCCCAGGCTGACTGATGACCTGGGTTAGGTGAGCAGCTGGTCCTCGGCCACGTGAAGTGGTTCAGGTTGTAGTCGCAGGACCCGCTGAGTTGGTGTTAGGCATCTCGCACAGGTGTGGAAGCTAAAGCTTGAAGAGGACATTTCACCTGCCCTGTTGCACAGGGCTCAGCGATTAGGAGGGCTAGGAGTCCAGGCCCCATCTGTCAGACTCTAATACTTGAACTCTGCGTCAGTATTCTCTTTTTTCCCAGACTATAAAATTCGCCCTTTTAAGGTGTGCAGTTCAGTGGGTTTTAGTGTAATCACACAGTTGTCTAACCATTGTCAGTCGAATTTTAGAACTTTTCAGCATTCCAAAAGGCGACCTGTGCCCATTACCATTCTGTCCCCATTTCTCCACCTGCCCAGCTCTAAGGAACTATTCATATACTTCCTGTCTCTATGGATTTGCTCGTTCTGAACATTTCGTAGAAATGGAGTTACGTAATATATTGCTTTTTTTGTGACTGGCTTCTTGGACTTGGCATAATTCAAGTTTATCCATGTTCTCACATGTCTTATTATGGCTGCATTACGTTGCCTGTGTGGGTACACCACATTTTATTTATCCATTCAGCAGCTGATGGCACTGAGGTTGTGACCGCTTTTAATTGTTTTATATAATGCTGCTGTGACCGTTCGTGTACAGGTTTCCACATGGACACATGTTTTCATTACTCCTGGAATAGACCTAGGAGGGGAACTTCCGAGTTGTAGCAGCTCCATGGGGAGCATTTTGAGGAACTGCCGAACCATCTTCCAGAGTGGCTATGCCATCTGAGACACTGACGGTCCTTATGTGCATGTGTGAGTGAGCCATGGCTCAGGTGTCCTGGGTCCATCCTTCCCACCTTGTCACTCTAGCTCACTAACTCACCTGGTGACTTTTTTACTCCATCACACAGCACAGTCTGGCTATAAAGTTTCTGCAGCATGCTTCATTGGAATCGAAACTTGGGGATTTACCACCACCGTAACTGGATGCATCGACTATTTTTTCTTCTATCAGCAGAATGAGTTGTTGCCGTGAGAATCAGTGAGTTGAAGGAGTCCGTGAGATACAGCATATGAAAGCCTGGCTCAGGGCCTAGAGCATGATGGGAACACTTCCATGCACTCAACGTTTATACTTGAACTCCTACTGTGTGCTATGTAATCATATAGTAGGAGCCCAGGGGCTGAGCCGGGAATAATACGACACAAATCCACTCCCACCTGTCTGTTCAGCCTCACCTTGCCACACCTCCCTGCCTGGCTCACTCTAGGAAGACTGGTGTTCAGTGTTTCTGGAGTGACTCCTGCCTCCTACCCCAGGACCTTTACACATGCTCTTACCTCACTCTGGAACTTCCTTCCCTCTGTGTCTAGGTCCACCTGTGCTTGGTTGATTGTGCATATTCTTCCGACCTCAGCCCTGCCACCAGTGCTTCAGGACAGCCTCACCTGTTCAGGTCGCTTGTTTCATAAGTCAGGCCGTCACCCCCAAATGGCGTGGCGGTCCACCAGTGGACTGTGTCGACGTCTTGCCCAGCCCCGGTCTAGACTGAGGGCACCTGGAGGGCAGGGCCTGGGCTGCCCTCGTTCATCGATGTCTCCCCTGGAGCTGGCGTGCAGGAGGAAGCACTCATTCCATCTAATGATGGAACGCCTGTCGTTCTTTGCCCTGTAATTACAAACTATCGAAAGTGACTTGCTTTGAGCTGAAGAAAGGCATCACCCATGTCATGCCCGGGGGAGTGATGAGGCATCGTTCAAGCGGCTTGCCACCCTGTCCAGACCACAGAGTTCCACTAGAGAACATGCTGATGGACAGCCAGGTGGTAAGCAGGCTGAGATTAAGAAAGACTTGGAGCACTTCCTACCGGTTCCCGGAAAGGAATCCAGAGTGTGTGTGGTCAGAAGCGAGGCTGCCCACGGCAATTTCAGGGAATCCAGCCCATTTCCTACTCCTAATACAGTTAATTAATTCTCCTTGCTGTCCCCTCCCCGCCCCCCTGCCCTGTGCGCCCCTGTCACCACAGCCAGCACTTGAACATCACAGGTGCAGGCCTCCAGATTTCTGCCCCCCTGGGGCTTGGCTTCTTTTTTTTTTTTTTTCAGCAAAGACCAAGGGCGACCTCCCACCCTCTCCCCAGTCAGCATCGTCTGTTTCCTGCTCTTGTGAGGAACAGCTCAACTCCCCAGCCCCTGGGCTGCTCGCTGCCTTTGTAGTAGAAGTAATAAACTTTTACAGATGGTGACAAGAAAAGCCTCATTAGCTTGTTCCCGACTTGGAGAGTGGCTCTAATCCACTGGCTTTCTGAGTCCCACTCTTTAACGTAGCATTTTCAATCCTGTAGCTCTCAAATGATGGCCCAGGGGCTTTTTTGAAGTGTTGCAGCCACCCCGCCCTCCTGTATCCCTCCCCACCCTCTTGGTTCCTCTTTAGGTTCTAGGTTTGGCAGTAGAGGGTCCTGGGCTGGGCCAGAAGCCATCTGTGGGCTCCCCAGAAGCCTCCACTGTTTTCCCTGGTCCAGCACGGAAGGTCTGTCCCTCTTCACTGAGCTCACGCCCGTGCAGAGGACAGACAGCCCTCCTCCATTCCTTCTGGGGATGGCAACTCTTCCTGTAGTTCAGCTGCAAACTTCCATTCAGCCACTTGCTTGGATCAGCCTCTGTGTTAGCAAGTGCGAAAGTAGCAATCATAACAGCAATAACATGAGTAATAACAATGTGTTCCGTGTATTAATAATGCCAGTCATTGGACTCATAGCTTCACGCATCTCGCCTTATTTCATCTCCCAGCCATCCTGTAAGGAAAGGTGCTTTCACGACCCTGACTTTGTGGGTGAGGATGCAGAGCCCCACGGAGGTTCAGTGACTCTCCCGGGTTACCCAGTCAGCAAGGACGGATTCTGCAGTCAGAGGGATGCACAAACCACCTGAGGCCCCGGGAAGCCAAGAGACGTCTTTTTAACAAAAACACACTTGAATTTTATATGCCCATGGCGTCCTGTGGGAGACTCTGTACTTTTGTGATGTTTTTCCCTCGCTTTAATTGTCAGCATCATGGTCCTCCAAGGTGTTCGTACCTGTAATTGGACAGCTAAGATCCGGGGTTTTGGGTGATTGAGATGAAATAAGTGCCTTGCTAAATCCCTTTGCTGCCTGAAGATGTTTCAAAGCTTGAATTTAGTGCTCTTTGGAGGGTCTCATCTCCCACTTAGCACCTGACTGTCGGCAAAGCTGTGTGCAGAGCACCAGGGACCGGCTCAAAGGTGAATTAGACCTGCTTTCTACTGTGAGAAGTGTGTGTAGAAGAGAGAAACATAGGGCAGATTTCCATACTATCTTATATATATATGTTATATATGGGTTTGAATATATATGTATGATATAAAAGGACAGTAGACTCTCAGTTAACTGGTACCCATGGGGATTGGTAGGTGCCAGACAAATGTAAGTAGACTGTCTATTAACCAGAACTCAAGCAACTGGCAGAATCTCAAGCAGCCGGCACAAACTTTCTGCCAGTAGCTTTAGTTTTCCCGTTAATGGAGAGCCTACTGTATATATTATATGCTTCCATATCTAACATTAGCTATAAGCATCTCTGGTATTTATAAATTAACCAGTGCTCAAACTTGGTTTCTGGGCTGAGGAGCTTAAAAGGCACATTTCACCAGGGCACTTACACTTGTACTTGAGTTAAACTGAGAGTAGGAATCGCCATGTTCATCTTTTAGGTGAAAATCTCGAACGACTATTGTTCCTTCACAAACAGCAAGTGGCTCATGACCGCTACCCATTGAGAAGATAGAGGGTCCTAGTTAGCAAATGGGTTAGGAGAGCTTCTTAATTAGGTCGGGAGAGTGGGCACACTGATACCCATTAGCCTTGTTCTGTGCAAACGTGGGCCAAGGACCCAGGCTCCCTGGGGCCATGGGTTAAAATGAAGGCTCTTGAGTCCAGTTACATGGAATTGGTTCCAAGACCCAAGATGCCCTCGCTTGGATCAACTTGGGCAAGCGGTTCAACCTCTCTGTCCTTGGTTTTCTCATCTGAGAAATGGGTCTAACAGTGCTGCCTACTTAGGGTTGTTGAGAGGAGTCCATTGGAGGCACCCCATGACCAGTGACCAGTACTTGGAGCAGCACTCAGTCAGCTGTCGTCACCATAAGGCTGAGCAACTGTGTCACCTCCCCAAATGACACTGACCGACATGGGCATGTAAGAAAACACCCTGCCCACAGGATAGCCATTTGGATAGAGACGATTTTTACGAGGAAGGTAGCACGACAGGTTGTTTCTCCATTTGAGAGTACATGCAAGGTATTTGCCAGAGCGCTACTGCTCTCCTCTTACCCAGCCATCAAATGTAAGTCCGACTTTAATGAGCGTCTCCGATACTTCTTATTTTGCCCAGAAAATGGGCTGTTGGAAAGGCGGTGGCTTGGTAGACTACGTTGCCTTTCAAGATGGGATGCACATTCCTCCCACCCCCCTTAAGTATTTGCTGTATGTCGGGCACTGTTCCAACCCTCCAGGACAAGGGTAGTCCATCCTTTCATATGGGTAGTCATTTACAACATTACACATTATATTTCAGTTAAAACACAAACAAGTATATTATGAGATTAAATTCTGAGTGTGCACAAATGCTTATGCAAAAAAATGAGACTTCATAGACATCGCTTGCTGGCAGGCTGTTTGGGGCTGTAGCTTCATCTCCCCAGGCCTTTAGGAATTATGGTCATGCAAGTATTTGCTGAGCTCTGGGCGCATACAACCTGCGCATTCAGACGTGCCAGCCCTGAAGTCCCTGCTCAGCGTCCTGCACCGGTGTGGCCCCAAGAGGTTAGAGGCTCAAGTTTCCTTTGCTATACAATCAAGATGATCTTGCTCTCTCCTTTGATGGATTTGGGGAAGCATCAAAGGAAGTCACGTACAGAAGAGGTAGAGCACAGTGTCCAGCCAGTGGCTGACACCCAGTATTATCTCCCACTGTCCTGTGGCTTCACCTGCTCATCAAGGTGGGCCCGCTGTGTTCCCCAGGCCTGGGAATCTGCAGCCTGCACCCCACCCCACCCCCCCACCCCCGGCTCTGTGCCTTTCAGCTCAAGAGGCTTCATCTCGCAGCTTGGAGTAGCTCGATGCCTTTCCCTCGCATCTCCCTGTGTGATGCATTGGCTCATCTGTCACCTGCCAGGGGCCGGCCAGCCCTCATCAGTCTTACTGTTACCTACGCATCTGTGTGCCTTTTCTCTTTTCTGTCACCACGCCTTTACTCATTCAGCACTTTCCTGGCGCTCACTCTGTGCAGAACGCAGAATCTTTTGCATCTTTTTAGTTTGCCAATGTGCAGCACAACTCTTCTGATCATTTCTGGAGCTCCACAGTTCCGTCAGTGGGTGAGCCGGCGCCTCAGCAGAAATTGTGCGTTACAGCTGCCTCCGGAATGCTTTTCTTTTCCCCTGACCTTGTCTGCATTTCACAGTCATTCCGCCACATCTCGAATTCCTCCTCTCTTCTATGGCAATTTGACAATTTTGCTTAGTTTCAGCTAGGCAGGCAGAAAAAGCTAGAAAAGACTGATGAATATATACTATTCAATCTCTTCAAACCTACTCCATGCCAGGCACAGAAATGAGGCCGTAAACCTTATGGTGGAGTTCCAGTTTTGGATTAAGTAGCTTATTGTCTCCACAAAGCCCCATACAATTTCCCTTTCCCAGACAAAGAGCTAAGCTCAGGGGACATGCAGCCAACCAACACTTTAATTGAAAGGAAGTTTTGAGAAGATTCTTTCATCTTCAGCATTTCCTCTCACCTTGAAATGAGTGTCCAGCATTGTCTTTTAAATGATTGAATCCTGGCTCACTGGGCTAGCTCCACTGAAACGATGCATTCATTCATCTTTTTAACTCCCTGATCAGAGGTCCTGTCTGACCCTCCATGATGCAGGGCCAGTGACCTCCTTGTCTCCTCCCTGTGCGCAGCTATATAAACACGTGGTTCCTGCTGTTATCAGACCCAGTGGGGTCCGCTGGCCTGTGTGCATCTGGGCCAGAAGAAAACGTGCGCAGGAGCTTGCAGCAGAGAAGGTAGAGGTTTATTAAGGAGTTGGTGCCAAGTCTGGAGACACAGGTGGTCTGGGGCTCTCCAAACGCTGGCTCCCCAGTGGCCTCCAGTAGCTAGGTTATATAAGGAAAAATCATTAAGGGCGGTTGCTATGGGAGCTGGGACTGAGGGCTCTACCGATTGGTCGGGGCTAAGGCAGGAAGCAGGTGATCATGGCTTCAGGTCCTGGGGTCAGTCATGGCGTTGTTCTGTCGGTTCCCAGGGGATGTGGTGCATGGGACCGTTCTGCTCTCATGAGTCTAGAGCTGAAACATAACTGAGGCCAAGGTATTAGATTTGTTGTATTGAACCCTTACTCGTTGTTTGAGGTTTAGTTATTAGATCCTAGTGATGGTTGATAGACCTGAAGCTTGATTCTTCAGTGAATTTGGTGTTGACCAGAACCTGATGTCCTCAGGACTTATGATCCAAAGGAATGGACATACAGTAGATGTACAGGTAAGAGGATCTGGGGAAAGAATACACATCAGTTATAGTTCTGTCAGGCTAAACAAAGCTAGTGTGGATTAAAGCAGAATGCATGCTAAAGAAAGGAAGTTCAAGTACGGTAACTGCTCGTGCCTAAGTAATAGTTCTTGAGACGGGCCTTTCAGGCCCCCGTGTAGTAATGGCCAGCTAGCTCTTCAGAAAAGAGCATTATCATCCCTCACGCTTCCAGAACATCACAGAACTTGGAGTTAGACCTAGACCAGCCTCAGCATTAGTTCCAGAGCCGGTGTGCATTGTACCACTCTGTGCACACCTTCTGAAGGGCACCTCGGGGTTAGGGGCCAAAAGCCACCCACATGTCAGCACTGTGGGCCCTGAAAACAGAGCGTCTCTACCATCTTTGAGCATTGAGGATGTTGGAGATGATGTAGAGGGTCAGTCACCACCTCTAGGCAAGTGAGCTGCCCTCTTAGTGAGCTGCTAAGCTGCCCAGGAGCCCCAGTGGAGGGGACCCCCCACATGAGGTTTATAGGTAGGGAGGGTATGCTAGGGTTTCATCTTTCTCCAGGCAGACTGAAATCAGAGGCATGTTCATAACCTGCTGTAGTAGACATCCAGCAGCTGATTTGGATTAGTGGTGATAATGGTAGCTCCAGCTCACATGTACTGAGCCGCTTCTCTGTTCTCGGCGCTCTTCCAAATGTTTGCATGCATAACTTAATTTAAATGGCACGTCCGTCCGTTGTTGTAGGTGGATGAGGTGGAAAGAAAAGCAGATCAGATCTTTTTCAAATGACAAAATGGCAGGGGTCCTGCTTTTCTTCTCTAAGGTAGGAGAGCTAGGTAGGCTCCTTAGCTGGTATCCCGTGGAAGCTTCTAGAAAGAATAAATGAAGCTGGATAAAACACAGTCCCTTCCCTTTAGGAGTTTGCACCTGGTGGGACTAATGTGTACCCCAAGACATAAAGGTAATGTAATATTGGCTGATGCTATGTAAATCAAGACATTTACAGTGCACCAGGAGGACCCAGTGGAGGGAGGACCAGAAGAGCCCCAGAAAGTTCCATCGGAGTCAGGGCTTGGAGCAGGAAATGGGAGGAGGCAGTGGCCATTTGTCAAGGCGGAGAAAGCGCATTTCAGCAAACAGTAAAACCTGCCTGGCAGTACCTGTGTGTCCAGCTGCAGTGACCTTCTTATATAGACAGGAACACCACCCACCCCGGCCCCATCCCTGCAGCCCCTCTCCCCTCACCTGCCTCATCTTCCTTGGCATTTACCTCCACCTGAGCTACTGCGCTGTCACCCTGTTCATTGTCTCCTGCCACTGGAATCACCTCCGGCAGGTCAGGGCTTCTGTCTGTTTCCTTCACTGCTCTCGCCCCAGGGCTCAGAACACTCCCAGCCCGTGGTCGTAAGTGTTCAATAAAAATTGTTTCTGGGGAAAGCCGGGATGGCTCAGTGGGTTAAGTGCTCACTTTGCAGTGCCGGGGACTGAGGATCGAATCCCGGCCCTGGCCTGTGAGGAAACATGTGCTGAACTGGGGAGCTCCCCCAGTTTAGTTCTCTCTCTGTCTCTGTATCTCTCTCTCTCTCTCTCTCTCTCTCTCTCTGTCAAAAATAAATAAATAAATAAACAAACAAACAAACAAACAAATAAATAAAATTGTTTCTGGGGAAGCCGGGATGGCTCAGTGGGTTAAGCGCTCACTTTGCAGTCCCGGGGACCAAGGATCGAATCCCAGCCCCGGCCCGTGCGGACCCATATGCTGAAGTGGGGAGTGCCCCCAGTTCAGTTCTCACCGGGGTGAGATCCCAGCCCAGCTCCTGCCCTGTGCAGCCCCGCCCACCTGTGGAATGAAACTATGTGGAAAAACCAATGATGTGCAACTGTGGAGACTGTTCTGGATCCTCCCCCTTCTCTCTGTCTCTGTGTCTGTCTCTCTCTGTCAAAAACAATAAAAATAAATCTTTAAAAATTGTTTCTGTGGATGAAGGAATAAATAACAATTTCAAAGGGTTCAAGAATATAATTAATATAATGTCTAAGTAGCAGGAAAGTGCCCCTCCTCCCCCACCCCCATTCATTTTTGGTCTCTGCTGCACCTGTTACTATTCGGTATTCTGTATGTCTTGATCTATTCATTTATCTGTTGTCTGTCTGCTGCTACAATGTAAGCTACATGGCGGTAGGAATCTGATCTTATTTTGTTTTCTTCACTGCTATATCTCTACCTGGAGTAATATTTGGCACGTAGCAGTGCTTGATAAATATTTGTTGAATGAATGAATGACTGAACAATGCCACTGGGGGATTGAATGGAGGGCATCAATTAGGGCACTGGGTGGGTTTGGCAAACTGTAGTTGGGTTGTGAAGGGGAGTCTATCCCAAGCCAGGGGTTTTTGATAGGTACCCTAGGGAACGCAGTGCTATGTGAGGACTTGGAAGCTGAGTGATCACATTTGCATTTTCTAAGGAGCATGGGGTGTGGTCCATTTCCTAAGGAGCACGGGGTGGGACCTGCAGGGTGGGTTGAGTTGGAGTGCATGTTAAAGCACTAGCATAGACTAGGTGTTAGGAGACTGATGTCTCCACGCATCTGGGAATATTACAAAGCATTTCCCCCAAGTCATGGTGGTTAGTGCATGATTTATTTTGGGGAAATGGCTGGTAGGTGTCGATTCTGTATGATCACTTGAACATACCTTTAATTTATCTTTGCTAGTTAGTGAAAGATCTGAATGCTGTGGAACTGTATGTAACCACAGGTACTAACACTGCCCTATAAATGCATCCAAATGCCCCAAAAGTACTTTGTGAGAACGGCTCACAACTGAAAACAGCCTCCCCTTCTAGGCCTGACAAATGATTGACAACGTGTGGAAATTTCTGCAGCCTCTGGAATAGACCCTCATGCCCTTGTGTTGACTTTTATCTGTCCTCCCTTAACTTATTTTCCATCTCCTAGTTCTGTCCAGTAGAACTTTTTTGCATTGATGGGCATAATTTTCATCTGCACTGTTTGATACTGTAGTCACCAGCCACATTGGTTATTAAGCACTTGAGATGTGACTACATCACTAAGGAACTGACCCTTAATTTAATTTGATTTTGGTTACTTTAAACTGCAGTGGCTACATGTGGCTGGTGGCTACCACATTAGACAGCATGATGACATTAGATATTTGGATCAACTCTGTCTGAAATTTCACGTTTTATGCACCATTGAGGTATTTAGGCCCAGAATTGTCCTAGTTACACCCAAAACAAAACCTCTTTCTGGGGAACAGAAATGGAAAAATCCCTCAGCAGTACCTTGATCTGAAGCGAACATGAATGAGAACAATTGGATTAAATAACATCCTATTTGTAAAAGTGCCACACATGCTGCCTGACTCATAGTAGATGCTCAGTAAAGGTGGCATGTGTTTAATCCTTGCAGTAACCCTAAGGGGGATATCATTCTCTCCTTTTTTCAGATAGGGAAACAGAAACATAGACTTCTAAATCAAGTGCCCACGCTGGGCTTGGCCCCGTGGGTAACAGAACAGAGATTCCTTACCCCAGCCCGTCTGTGCTTGCCTGTACACTAGACCACAAGGCTGCCTGTCTTTCCAGGTTTCAGTGAGTTGTCCCCTTACTCTGCTCAGTGTCATGACCTCATCACAACAGTAAAGCTCTGCATCCTTTGGGCACATGCTGCCATCTCTTGCCCTATGCCTAGAGTTGGATAGGCACTTTCTCTGATTAGTCATGTGGCTGCTGGAGGGAAGAAAGACCTTTACAACCTACACTGTGCTCACTGAAGGACCTGACTTGACTCCTGAGCCAGCAAAACAGCCAGAGGGCTGTGCCCTGGGGGGAAAGGAGAGAGGAGGGCACCGCTTTGGCTGCTGCAGAGAAACCTGTCGAAGGCCGAAGGCTGTATATCAGAATCCGAGGGATAGATGATCCCCTGCCCCTCCGTGGAGCAGGGCCCTGGAATTCGACAGGCCTGGGGTGAGGACAGCAGGCTGCCTTCTCGCTCCTGGTGCTGGTGAATTGCATCTTTCTCTCTGATGTAAATGAGGTTCTTTATCCGCCTTGCCTGGAGCAATGTCTTGTGGATAGAGGTGCTCAATAATTACCTGCCGGGTGCATGAACAGGTGAATGAATGAATAATTTGATGAGCATGAGTTTATGGTTGCCCTAAAGCACTTCTAAAATAACAAGAGGTGTTTCTCCTGCAAGGTGACAGCAGTCTAGAAAGGGCTGGAGAATAAACCCGGACTGCAGCCACTCATCCGGAGAGAATGTAAAAAAGGAATCTTTGCGTCTGCAATTCAGATGTAGCCTTTTGATAAAAGTCACAGAATTACAAGAAGAGCACAGTTATGTAACCCAGGAAGCAGATTTGGCAGGGCTCGAGCAATCGTCTCCTAAATGACTTCCAAGAGTGTTAGCAACAGCTTTCTGAGGATCCTGCAACCCTTAAGCCAGATTTGGGGCATGGGGCAGGCAGGAGGGACACCCCAGGGGTGCCTGAGAACCGCTGGATTGGCATGGGTTTGTGGAGTCCCCGTTGGATTTGGTGGAGTCTGCAGTTCCAGTGAAGTATTTGCTTAAGATTTGGATGAACTTTGTGAAAATCCTCTCCCCCACCTTCTGGTCCTCTTTTGCTCCTTCTCGCCTCCCATGCAGGAGACCCCCAGTTTGATGTCCACCCCATGTAGCCCCACATCCACCTGTATGGAATGAAACTGTCCCAGCTAATGATGTACAACTATGGAGACTGCTCTGGGCCCTTCCCCTTTTCTCTGTCTCTCTCTCTCTTTCAAACAATAAAATAAATCTTTAAAAAAGAGCAAGACTGGACAAGAATAACCCAATTTTTATTGTGGGGGGTAGGGGTAGGTTTTTGTCCTTACACTGCATCTGTTGGCAGATTCAACTAAAAGAATTTGGGAGAGGGGAAGTAAAAGCAAACTTTACTATTGACTTGATTTGAAATCAGCAAGAGAGGAGGGCCGAGTCCACACCTACATTCCTGTCCCCCGATTCCAAGCTCCCCAGAGTCTTCCTGCCTCAATTTCAGATGTGAGGGTCCTCGGGCCCTTTAACATTGCTACCACCTCAGATGCAGAAACTCTTGAGAATAAGGGGAAAGAAGAATTTATCATCGTTTAACATTTGTTGTCCGGAAACATTATTTGCTTCCCAAGTATGATTCGCAATAAGATTTATTGAGTCCTGTTCCTGCATTTAAATCATGACATTGGGTTTGGGGAAGGGTGGGGGGAGATGACTCTTAAATAGTCATTAAATTGAAACTCCTCAAGGTTAGGGACCGTGGCTCATTTATCTTTGTATCACCCATAGCACTTTGCCTTATACATATGTATTGATTTTATTAGAAAAGATGGTTGATAAAGTGAGAAGAACAATGGGAATGTAGCTAACTAATGTTTTGACCGTTAGAATCTCCTTGAGTTGTCTAGTTTCTCTGTGTGTCTGGTGAAGAGCACCTTTGAAAGGTGTCAAGTTTGCGGCCTAGAGAGGGAAATGGTTTTGTAGACCTGAGGCCGTGGTCATCAGCCCAGATCCCTGCTTCCCACCGTCTCCGCAGACATGCTAAAGGATTACCGGAAAACGTAACCTCACGGCCGTCTCGGGGGCGGCTCTCACTGCAGCAAACAGCTGGTGAGAACTGCACCACCGACCAGGCCACGCCCAGCAGCAGACAGACTTGCAAGAAACGGGGTATTGGGGCTGACAGGACGTTCTGTCCCAGCATGGTACCCTTCCCGGATCCCCGACCTTATGTGCATCATCCCTGGGTCTGAAAAGGATTCTAAAAGCCAGGAGGCCGCTGTCCTGTCTCCATCAGTTTAACAGAGTGAAGATAATTTAATTGTTCTTTAACGAGGCAGGATCTTCCGTGCCTCCCGGTGATAATTAGCAGCCTCTGCAAATGTTACAAGCATCCGTTAGCGCGGGGTAGTCACCGGCTCTTCGGTTCCCCGTGGTGACTGACTGTCCTGGCCCACGTTCACTGCTCTCTCTTCACGCGCCTAGAGCTTCTATCCCACAGTTTCCAACCTCCCTCTTCACTGTCCTAGCCTCCTGTCATCCATCCTTTCCACCCCCATCTGCTCGCCACAGTCCTCCGGACGTGGGAACACAGTAGCGAGTTTTATCTGCCCACTTACCGCTGTGTCTGTGTCTTTCCAAGCTTTGCTGGACCACTGGTTGTGCAGGAGATCATGTCCATTAATAAAGTGACACCTTGGCTCTCCAGGGTGGCTCTGGAGAGGTGGAAAAGAAAAATAACTAAATAAAAAACCTTCTTTTCTCAGAAGAGGGAGAGGAGGCCTCTGAACTTGACCTTCTGCAGTCAGACCTTCCCCTCCATTCTCACTGCAGCCACGTTGTTGGCCTTCAGGTGCGATCGTTTAACCCGGAGGCTCTGGCTTACCTGTGAATCAGATCGAACGCAGACCAGCCAAGACTTGCAAAAAGATTGGAATTTTACGATTTGAAAGTAGGGTGGGAGTGGTGTTCACAAATAAAACAAGACACACGAGGACAGCGACCTCAGGAAGGTGAATGGCGGAGGTTTTCGGTGCTGCAGGAGTGGCCTTGCTGGGTGCTCTCTCACGTGCCGTCTTGGCTCATTTTTCAGCACTACGTGGAGACGGCTCCATCCCTTGCCCCACTTCCTCCAGTCCTGGATCTGCTGCAGGGATCAACCTCTTAGCCTGGCCATTGCCAGGAACACTGGAGCCAGGGTCCCATTGTGCCTCCCCACCCCCTGGCCTTTCTTCAAGGAAGAAGTTTCCTTTAGGGCAAGTGCTCCATTGGTTAACATCTCCCAGTGGGCCAGACCCTCCTTACACCTGCAAGAATTAGCCTTAGTGATCTAGAAACCGAGTGCCTCCAGGGACTCCCAAATTCTTGACCCCATCTGTAACTTCAGTGTCATTTAAAATTGTATTGTCCTCACTGAGGCTGCCACCACCTGACTTTGCTAAAAGCAGCGGTAGGTTTCTCTGGGACCACATAGCCAGCTGCCTGGCTTGGGGGATTGCTCTCAAGGGCAAGTTTGCCACCAGGAAGAAAATGCCTTCGATCATCCGATGGATACGTTAGCGCTGTCGCTGGAGAAAATGGTGGCCTTTTCCCTGCTGCCTAAGTGTCACTTTGCCCGTTATTTTTTGTCAAGTAAGGATACAAGGGAAACTACAGGTTCAAAATTGGGAGGGAGCCCAGTTCCTGCCCTGTGCGGCCCCCGCCCACCTGTGTGGAATGATACCATGTTGAGAGCTGATGATGTCGAAATATGGAGATGGCTCTGGGTCCTCCCCCTTCTCTCTGTCTCTCTCTGTGTCTGTCAAAAACAATAAAATACATCTTTAAAAAAATTGGGAGGATAGATGAGAGGGAAAAGAAAACAGTATTAAAAATATTAAAGCAAACTACTTGAGGGAAAATGTACATCAGAGGTGAAAAATAATTGCTCAGTATTTCAACATGTAAAATGTTCCTACAAATCGATAAGGTAAAAAAAAACCAGGGAGAAGAATGAGCAAAGGACATGAACAAATAGGCCAATTAACCTAAGTAAAAAATCCTATTTCACAAGTAATCCAAAGAATCAAAAATAAAACAGGAATTAAGCACCAGCTGTGCTTTATTTATACATAGTACCATTTAGAGTAAGATAAGAAAAATGTAAACACTTCTTACTGGAGGGAGTATAAATCACAAACGCATTTTTTGCAGCACAATTTGATAAACTATATCTAATTTTGTGTATATATATATATATATATGACAGCAGTTTCATTTCTAGGAAGTTGCAGAAGATGAAAACAAGGAACTTTTATTATTATCATGATAAAAAATGTAAAAACAAACTCAACTTCCCCAAACAAGGACTTGTTCAATTTTGGCACCTTTATATAATACAATAATATGGAGCTAGTAAATAAAATGTTATGACATGTGTAAATGTTGACAACATATTTTTTGATCAGCCTGAGAAGTAGGCTACATAATAATTCTACCGTTATCCTATTTTTGTCAAAATATATACCTGTATATCTAAACATGGAATAAAAGTCTTTTAAAATTACCTCTAAGTGATAAGATTGCAATTAATTTTTACTTGTTTGTGCCTTTATTTTCCATTTTGCTTAGTTCATGCAAGGAACACTTTTTTGTTTTCTTGTCGAAAATAAGGATAATACACGTCAAAATGATTGGAAGAAAGAGACCTGAGTTACTGAGATTCTCTTTAGATGCAGCCTTCACAGACTCTGCTGTTTAAAGCAAGTCCCCTCCACAACTGGAATGAGACTTCTTTCTGGAAAATATACCGAGGGACGGACAAGAACAAATGCAAAATCTGTGAGCACAGCCCGGCTCACCCGTCCTCCTGGGCAGAGTAAAGGGGGCAGATCTATCCCCCACTTGACTACTTGTTCTGATCCTTTTTGATTAAAAGATACCCCAAGACAGGAGAGGATGGAAAAAACCCATAAAAGTTGCTTTACTGCGTCATAAAAGTCTTACCTTTCTGACATTAGGATCACAACGGGATTAATTGGCACGTCGCTCTGCCTTCCTATCCATGCTGCACTCTAGCTGGGATGGCCCTGCTCCCCCTGGAATTCATGAAGCCACTCAGGGTGCCTGTCGCTTCTCCTCCTGCAGCTGTCACCCCCTGTATTCAATTTAGGCCGCTTTTTAGGTATTTGCAGCTCCTGAAGGCGGGGACAGTGGCTTGTGTTCTCTGTGCTCTGTACATCGCTTGGCCCCTGGGCAACATTTATTTTTGTTCATCTCCCTCACCATTCCATGAATATCAAAATATCCTTATAATTTGGGGAATAAACCGATCAGGCAGTAATCTGAGAACAGTTTGATTTGTCAGTGACTAGCAATTCTGTATAGCAGGGGTGTCCAACCTTGTGGCTTCCCTGGGCCCCACTGGAAGAAGCGTTGTCTTTATAGCCCATTTCCCCACGGGTACAGCGTGGCTTGGTTTATTCAGTCATTCATCTGTCATTCAACAAATATTTATTTGGTTTCTGTTAGTGCCAGGCACAGTTCTGGGCCCGTTGGCTACAGCATTAGCTAGCAAGGGACAAAGATGCCGATTCTATGGAGTTCCTATTCCAGTAGAATTGAGATCAGTTCATTCTTTCCTTCCTTCCTCTCTCCTTCCCATCCTCCCTTCTTCTGCCCATCTGTCCAGTCATCCACCTGTCGTTTCTTGAGGGCTTCTCAGGTACGGGGAGCTGTGCTGGGCATTGGAGGGCAGCAGAAAACAAGCCCTCTGCCTTCCCTGGAAGAGCAGGAGGGGCCAGTGAGGAAATGAAACTCAATCAGGACCAGCCAGCAGGCACTATGCCACAGAGCACTCAAGGCACCGTGGAGGGGGCAGGCACATGGGGGGCGAACCCCACCCCCTCCCCAGCTGCAGATCACCCCTGTCCTGTCCACGGGGGCACCTGTCATTATCTGATCCCCACTTCTGCAGCTCACCTGGTCTGGGAAGACAGCTGGCCACAGAAATCAGGCACAAAAAAGTCAAGAGCTGTCACTTGCTCCCAGGAACACGGTGGTGAACACCAAGATTCCCTGAGGAACTCTTAGAGCAGCCGTCTTGGTAAAATCCTCAATGTCTGTCACATACTATTTTCTGGGGGTTCAGGGAAGGTGTAAGCCTCCGAAGACCTGAGCCCCAAGCCCCGGGAGCCTCCCCAGAGAAGCTATTACAACCAGCCGTTCTTGCTAACACCTCCAAGTGCCACATCCGACTTGGATTGTCCCTGTCGCAGGGATTTTGTGAAATAAGAGGGGGAAGAAATGAACTCTTATTGAGCAGCTAAGTATTAGAGTCCTCCCGGGCATTGTGCCAGCTGCTCCCATATGCTACTTTAATTGTCCCCCAAATCCCATCACAAACCATGCGTTATGTTTTCACAGATGAAGACATGGTGGTTCAGAGAGGTTCATTGGCTTGACCAGGGTCACAGGTAGCAAACTGCCCTTTGGCACTTTATCTGAAGTTCTTTCCTGGCAATTCTGTCACCCTACTTTGCCATGCAGGACTGTTACCCAGGCTGCTGTGTAGAATACAAGATGCTGATTGGTGCTTGAGCCAGAAAAGGCCACCATTCCTAAATGCTCTGGGGAAATACCAGGTCAAACAGGTGCAGGTAGGGAATGCCTTCAGGGTACTTCCATCTATTTTGAAACTCAGAGAGCCAGCAGTTGGCGGCACAGGTGAGCACATGAAGTGTCGTGGTGTGAGTGTCCAGTGGAAGCCACTTGGAGTGTTCTTTATTTAACAGATGTTCTTTATTTGATGGTAGCTGTGCTCCGACCTCCCTCCACACTGTGAGCAGAATTGTAGTCTCATTCCTTCCCTTTCCCCAGTGTCCACTGAGCCTGTCGGAATTACAGCTTACCCAGTTTCTGAGTGAGTGAGTGACATGGGCCTTGACCTTGCCCAAGAAGGTGAAAGAATTAGTTATGGACTTAGAAGAGGGCTTCCTAGAAAAAGAAGTCCCCCGTGACTCCCGTGCATGACTGGAGGTGCTTTGGGTTGGGCAGATGTATGAAGAGGTGTGGCATTTTAGACTCTGTCACATTGGGACAAATAGCAGCCACAGGCTTTAATTCTCCATCTGACTGAGTCATTGAGATGCTTGGCATGACCCAGGTGGCGGCCACCCCGCTTCCAGCCCACTGCGCCCCTGGACGGGAGGAATTCGCCGGCACTTTGGATTGGGTGGTCATCATGTCTGTCCATGCCTAGGGAGATGTGTTCATAACCATGGGCACACTTCCGGGGGTGTCTTCTTCTGAGCTCCTTTATAGCTTTTCTTAGGCATGAAATGAAGGTCCCGTGAAGACAAGCAGTTTTCTTTTATCTTATTCGGACAACTGATAGACAAAAATTTTCCTAATCCTTTGTTTAACCCAAAAGAGCCAGCCTGATGTTTTCTAAACAAAGAGGGACTTTTGACAGAGTCTTTAGACTCCCCATGTCGCTATTAAATAGAAACTTTCCACACGGAACCCTTTAGAGATTGCAACATTCCCCTTTCCTCACAACTGACAGCAAGCACTTTGGAAGGACCCGTTTTCCTCACCGCCCCTTGCTGAAGTACTGTCACTGCAGTCTGTGGGTCCCCTCCTGATACATAGAAGAAGAGAGAACGTGGGCACTCAAGTGCCCGGATCCCTCAAGCCCCACGTGGGGTTTATTCTAAGAATATTCCTTACAGACTCCTCTTGTCACCAGTGGCACTTTGAAAACTGCAGCATAGCTCTGAGCTCTTCGTTTTCATCCCTTTGAACACTTTTTCCAGGAAAGTTACTTCTCCATGACTTGAGACAAGAGAGCGTGTGACATGCTCATAAGGCAGCCTCTACAAGAAGTTGCCTCTGTGTCCTGGGCCGCCCTGAGCCCCGCCCCCGCCCTTCATTGGAAGTGAGCGAAGCTGAGGAATAGCAGGTGGATCCGTGTCTGCTCGGGCTGCCTTAACAAAATGCCGTGAATGGGGTGGCTTAGACATTTATGGTCTCTGAGTTCTGGAGGCTGAGAAGTCCATGGTCAAGGTGCTGGGGAGGTGGTTTTATCCTGAGGCCTCCTCTGGGCTTGTAGGTGGCCAGAGCCCACTGTGAGCTCACGTGACCTCTTTGTGTGCACACAGGTAGGGTGGGAGAGGGGCACAAGCCCTTTGTGTGCACACAGGGAGGGTGGGAGAGGGGCACAAGCTCTTTGTGTGCACACAGGGAGGGTGGGGGAAGGGCGCAAGCTCTCTGGTGTCTCTTATAAGGTTATCTTACAAGTAGAGTAGCCAGCAGACCAAACCCACCCTCATGACCTCATCTAGTTCCATTTCCCAGAAGTCTCATCTCCAAGTGCCACCACATTGGGGGCTAGGGCTTCAACGTGAATTCACGCCGAGTAGCACATCAGAGCGCATTCGTGAGTAATGGCCCTAAAGCTTGCTGTCAGCATCGATGACGAGGATCTTGTTTCCCATGCCTGACATGACTATTTGGGTCTCTGTCCTCCTTGCTCATGACCTTGCCATGAATTTGGGGCCTGCATGATAAATACCCACTTATTCCCCGTGGGTGGATGTGTGAAACAGGATAAGAAGGAAATGTTACCTATGTAAGTGACAACATAGTCTATCACAGCTGTCCAAACTGAGGGCTCTGGGTGGCGAATGCGCAGCAGAAATGTTAACAACAGCTAATTGTTCAGTATGATCATTATTATCTCAGTGAAACTCTTAAAATAAATAACGGCTAACTTGACATGAATAGGGACCAGGGACTGGGCTGGCTTCTCTGAATTATCCTCCTTAATTTGTGTTCACAACAATCTCTATAATGGTAATTCTATTATTACTCATTCTTACAAGTAAGGAAGCCAAGTCAGAGATGCAACTTGACCTTGACTGGTAAGGCTGTGCAAATAAAAAGAGATGATACAGGAATTTGAACTCATAACCCACCTTCTACATTGTATTAGGCAACATTACAGAAAAACAAAACAAAAAACTTTCTTCCAAATACTCTGATTTGTGTCCCAAAGCTCTGTTCCAGTGAGAAGATTCTGCTATTCTCTGTCCCCAAATTCAGGTCTTCTGCCCCTACTCGTAGTCATGTGATTTGCAGAGGTAGGTGAGGGTACAGAGAGGTTTGACATAAGAGGACATTAGATCTCAGGAAGTCCTGACATAGGTTCAGAAACAGAGGTGCCTGGCATCTTTTTCAGCCAGGCCTCCCTTGGACAAAACTGCTTCAAGATTGCAGATGAGCGGCTGGGTTTTGGGTGCAGGAGCCGTCGCATCTTGCTGATAGCTGAGTTTTCTCTGGGGCCCAGCACCCTCTTCTTTTTCTGCACACCTGATTTTCCTGTGAGCTTCGGTTGGTTTCCTTGTGTGACCCCAACTTAATCTCACAGAGAATGGTTTTTCAGTTCATCCCTATTATCGCAAAGCAGATGTTGAAAGTGAGACTCTGGGTCACTTATCCAAAATATAAAAAGTATTTGTGCCCCAAAGTCATAGAACAAGGTCTCGAACTTTTATGTGCGCAGACAGAAGGCAGGTCAATCAGTGCACAAAGCTTTTCAAGAGTGAGTTGGTAGGGATTGTGTCTCAGGAATTTTAACCAAATGTGTCGAGTTCTGTTGCCTTTTTTTCACGAAATAGGTTAAACACAGTGACATCTCTGAAGCCCTTTGGATTAAAAAAAAAGATGATTCATATTTAATGACCATGCTGTTCCTTGAAAATCTGTCATCCTATGATATCACGATTTTTTTGCAGAAGCCAGGCCAACTGACCTTCTCTTCCGACAGGAAGCTAGTTTGCAGAAAACTATAAGCAAATGAGATATCTTCAAATTTTAGGTTGGCAGGAAGACGTGCATTGATGGTCAGCCACACGTTTCTAGAAAGCATGAATATGGATGAGGAGTAATTTTTGTAACTCTGAAAAAATGACCTCTTTTCCCCCTCTCTTCCCATTCATTCAACAGTATTTTTCCAGCACTTTCCATGTGACAGACACTATGTGTATATGGACAATATAAAGAATAAGTGGTATAATTTTGAAGGTACAATGTATAGTAGTATGCTTATGATCAATAGGCTATTCAGCTCATCCAAGTTTGCCTGGAGCTTTCCCAATTTTAATATTAAATGTCCTTCAAGAACCCCCTCAGGATGGTCATTGCTCAGCATGACTCATCTAGAAGACATGCTAGAAGGGTCATGTGTTAGCATCAACAGGTAGAATTCCTCTGTATGTGACAGCCAGAAATGCCCAAGGACACAGGTATGTTGTATTGGTGACTCAGATACCCCACTGCTGTTGGAATTGTTATTTTACAAAATAATAAAGAACTCTTGGTAAAATTCTAAACTAAACAGAGTACAGTCTTCCTTCAGTTTACATAGTAGTTGCACAGTTTGCATTGTTAGAAAATTCAGTCAAGTGCAGAAAACGCAGTTCAAATATACAAAATGATTTTGATCTTATACACAGATGATTATTGACACCGTCTTCACTTACATGAATGTCTAGTGAGATATTTGGGACAATTCTGTGTGGCACGGAATTGCCCTGGACACTGCAGAATAGTCATCACCCGCTGATTTCTCCTTCTGAGCTTAGCCAATGGCATCTGCCAATCACAGCAACAGCAAAAACCACCCACCCAGATTTTCAATATGCCCCCTAGGAGGAGTCCTGCTCTTGTTGGAGACCATGATACTAGAGATTCGAGAAGAAATAAATATTTAAGAAGAGATAGGGTACAGCTGGATGCTTCTTATAGCCTCCTTCCTGTCTCTTTTTTTTTCTTGTTCATCAACCAAAACTGTTGCAATTTTCTCTATAGGATGAAACTTTTCATCCTACAAAGTGCTTGGGAAATTCTGGAGATAAATATCATCTTTGTCTCCATGTAGCTGAAAGTGTGCTTTCGCATACAAAACCAGTCACAGTGGCCCATGCCACTGAGTCAGGAGTGAGCGCTCATCCTCAGCCAGAGCCGAATTGATGGGAGGTGGCAGGGGGGTGGGGGTGGGGGTGTCTTTCCACCACATCCCCTGGCTGTCAGCTGAGGCTCTACTTCTCTTTTATTGATCCTAAAATCATGCCAGTATTTGCAGCCTCTTTTTGTCCTCTGGCCTGGCCGTGGGAGAGAGGGAAGCGGCTGAGGCCCTCAGCTGCCGGGGTAGTAGAAGAGTTTCCCTGGTGGTCTTGTTTTCAGTCTCGAGCAATTGTACAGCGTGGTATATGTAAAGGGTGTCCCAAAATTCACGCAAGATTTGAATTTTGCGTCATTTGTGCGGTAAAGTGTTGCCAATGAAAAAGAAGACAGCGTGACAGCTGGCAGTTCAGGGTTATTAAAAATGGAGCCCTACATGAAAGAACAACGCGTTTTCATTGTTGAGCAATGAAAATTTACAATTTTTAATTATAAACCTGTGTTTTCTATCAAAATTACTTCTTGCGTGAATTTTGGGACACCCTTTTTTAGCATCCCGGGCTGAGGCACCGTGGTGGGAAACTAGAGATGGATAAGACAAGAAATTAGCGATTAGACAGAGAAGAGACTGGGAAGACGGAAACGTCCTCAGCATCGGACACACTTTCTGATACAAGAGGGACAAGATCAGAACAGACCGACCAGGTGCTGCCTCTGTTTAGTGCGCTCATCAGCATTGCCACGGTTCAGGAAACGGTTGTCGCGTGCCATTTGACATGACACTTCCCAGATGTTACTGTCAAGTTTTGAGTTCCTTCAGGTTCCTCATCTTTTGCCACAGCTAGCGCATGCCCATCACCCCTCAGAGACACCTAGTGACAGGATAGGAGCCTGAGCCAGGCGCATCTTTGGTACCCAGGGTAAGTGGAGCTGCCCTGACTCCCGACACCAGATGGAATTGAAGAGCCAGGCCTTGGGTGGCTTAGAACTCTACCCAAGCAAGTCCAGATGTTGGAATCAGAGCACCCCCTCTTCTGTTGCTTTCCACAGTGTAGCATTAAAATTACCCAGAGAGCACACGCCGAGTAATGAAGTCCAGGTCACTCCCCGTCTGTCTTACTAAATGCCACTTGGAACCAGTGCCTTTTCATTTGACAACAAAATCAATGAATGAAATATCACAGGGTTGAAAGCGATGCTGTACAGAATTCATTATGGGTGACGCTGTGTTCCCAGGAATGGAAAGGCTTAGCCTTCTGTACCTTCCTTTCCGGAACATCAACACATCTACTTAATGAAACTCGAACCTTCTGTTAATCCTTCACCTGTTTGCTTTTAAACTCGAATCCTTTGAACAAAATGCAGAAGGCCTTTGGATTCTGCCTCTTTATAAATGAGCTATAATAATAATTTAAAAAAAAATGGACTGTGCATCACTTCAGGGGAAAAGTGACTGATTAACTAGGAAAATGGTTTATGAGATGAGAGGACTTTTCCTAATAATCACAAGGTCCCCAATGAGCCAGCATCGTTTTGTTTGAATAGTTCTTTCCTTTTGAGAATCATCTCAGTACTGAGCACCCTGTCCCGAGTGTCATGATTTGTACAGATTTAGGGGCAGCCATCATGTGAATGAGCAAAGAAGGGTGGCCAAGGGTAGGAAGAGAGTGTCTCATGTTTTGACCTTGGAGTTGGCACCTTGTCCTTTGGAGAACATAAAGACCATTGAAAGAATAATGCTATTCTTTTAGAAGTATTGAAAAATAGGATCAGTGTAAGAGAAGTACTTCTTAAAGTGGGGTAGCGGGTTTGTGTGTGTGTTGTTCTGTCCTTTGCTACATGGAAGTGGCCTTTCTTTGGGAAAGTGGGTGTTTGATTTAAACAAGAGGATCAGGAAAGAAGGAGAGCCATCTGGCATCACAGTTAAGGTTCACAGCTCATCGAAGACATATCTTCAGTTTTTAATCCAGGCTTTTTTATAATTTCCTTCAACAAATATTTCTTGACCACTTACTAGTAGTCTATTCCAGGTACTACAGGCTCTAGATTCACGACAATAACTCGTGTCCTCCCTTTTGAAGCTTATGCCCAAGCATAGAAGAGGGTAGCAAGACAAGCAAGAGAAAGCGTGATGGGTGCTTTGAAAAAAGCAAGAGAGTCTTGAGGAGCTACTTTGCAGAGAGGGACATGAAGGAAGGCTTCTCGGAGGAGGAGAAATCTAAGCTGAAGGATTAGGATTTCAAAGGAGCCGACTGAGACTAGGGGAGGGCTTGGAGGTCCCCGGCATGAGTGGGACCTGAGGTGGGAAAGAGCTGACAGTCAACAGGGAGTCCCATGTGGCTGGGGTCGAGTGACGGATGGACAATGTTGGGAGGGAAGAAGGTGACAGGAGCTTGTTCTGCAGGGGCCTGCAGGCCACCCTGATGAGTTTGTGTTTTCCGTTTAGGTAGAGTGTCATAGTAGAGGCGATGGTGCTATCAGATTTGCCTTCCAAAAACATAACTGGTTTGCAGTGTGGAGAATGGATTGAAGGAGACAAGCAGGAGCACAGGGCGGTCAGTTAGGACCAGCTCGGATAGCGGCATTTGCAGAGAGAGGTGTCTAGATCTCTGACACATTTTGAATGCTAGGGTTTGGTTGGTGAGGAGAAAGGCAGAACTGGTGGACAACCCGATTTCTGGCTCAAATGACACAAGGTGGCTATGGTGACCATCGGTCCTCCATTTACGAATGTTTGTGGCACATGAGCTGTGCTGGGCAGAATGCAGCCCCTGCCCTCACGGGGTTTACCATTGAAACAGGAAGACAGGAGTGTAAATAAACATTTCGTAGAACAATACATACTGATGTGGCAGGAGTCTGGGAAATTTATTCTCCATCCCCCTCACCCTACCCCCACATGCACCCAGTTTTGTTTATGTGTTTTGTAGCAATTGTCATTTTTACTTTTGCTTATATGTTTAAAATATATGACACATACTCTGCATGGAAAGGAATATATATAATATTTATGTTGTTTTTTAAAGAATCATAAATCCAAAATTCATATATCCACCACCTAGCTAAAGAAATAAATCTTCATCAAACCTTCTGAAGCCCTATGTATTCTGTCCCAGAGTTAAACATTATTCTGGAAGTTTGATTTCTCACTTCCTTGCTCTTCTTTGTAGTTTAACACCCTCGTTCCCAGTGTGTTATTTATTTTGCTTCTTTTAACTTTGTAGAATGGGAAGCATTCTACATGTATAGTTCTGAGACTTTCTTTTTTTATTTTTTGTTCACATGCTATTACTGGGATGGACCCATGATGTAGTATGTAAATCCAGTTCATTTATTTTTACCGTCATGTATGAATGTCACAATACGAGCAGTTCCATTCTTTTGTCACAGATCACTTGGGTGTTTACCATTTTGAGCTATTCCCAATGATATTTCTGTAACTAGTATTCGCATATTTCCTAGGATGCATATCTCCTGGGCTTTTTACTGAGAAATTATACATAGGAGTGGGTTATAAAGTGTATATGCTTCATTAGTGATTGCCAGTGGTTTTACAGAGTGGTTATTACGATTTACACTCCCACCCTAGTGATTAAAGAGTTCCCATGACTACCCATCTTCAGTATTTACTCATTATTGTTTACCTTTTGAAAATCTTTGCCATTCTGTCTAATGGGTAAACAGTGATATGTCACTGGTGTATTCGTTTGCATTTTATTAATGAGGTTGCACATTTTTAATGCATTTATTGGTTAAATTCTCTAGAAATATTTGTTCATATGTTTTGCCCATTTTCAGTGAAGTTCTTCATCTTTTCCTTATTGATTCGTAGCCACTCTTTATGTGTTCTGGATACTAAGTCTTTGCCAATATATATGCTGGAAGTATTATTGCCTAAGTTATTACGTCTTTCCGGTTTTTTATGGTCATAGCTGATATATTGAAATTCTTCATTGTGGTGTAGTTACATTTATCAGGCTTTTCCTTTCTTTGTTTTCATATTTGTTTTAAGAAAAAACCCATATCCTGAGGTCATAAAAATATTCTCCATATGTTATTCTAAATTTTCTAGAGTTTTGCCTTTCACATGTAACTTCTTCATTCATAGGAGGTTGGGTCATATATACCGTAATCAAAGGATAAAGTTTATTTTTTTGTATAGTAATCACTTCTTCCAATATAATTTTGCCAATTACCTTTCTCTCACTTATCTGTCATAGATCAATTTCCTGTATACGCATAGTCAACTATGTTGCATGGTCTGTGTGTCTGACCATGTGTATCTGAATGTCAGTATCACCATGCCTTTATATTCCTGCACCTTCACAATAAATCGTGATAGCTGATAGCGCCAATCCCTTTACCTGTTCTCCCTATTAAACACTTTTTTAAAGGGACCTATAAAACCAATGCAATGAATTATCACAGTCTTCGCTATTCTAAAGCTAGTAGACTCTCAGTTAACTGGCACCCACACTGGAGAAGTGTAGTATTTCTTGAGGTTTTTTTGACAGTTGCTTGGGAGTGCCAGTTGCTTTCTGGTTAATAAGAAATAATAATCAGCATACTGTATATGGGTTTTAGAATAAGTTTGTCAAGTTCCATGCATGTACACACACACACTGAGATTTTGATTGGAATTTTAAATATCCATAAATCAATTTGACAAGCATGATCTTTATGATAATATCTTCCTATCTGTAAACATGATTTGTTATTCTTCTGGTTTTTTTCTTTGATAGCTTACAGTAGCATTTTACCATGTTGCCCATAAGTCTTACACATCTTTTGTTAAGTGTATCCCTAGTACCTAATATATTTAGTTGCCAAAATGATATTTTAGTGTATTTTTTAACCTATTGTTGGTATATAAAAAGGCATTAACTTTTGTGTGTTGATATTATATGCCTACTAACCTCTCTTATTGATTCTAATTCATTTGTAGACCTCAATTAGACATATTACTTTATTACCTCTTATGTATTTTTGCACTATCTTACTTTCACACACTGTTTTTAAAATATATATAGCTGGATTTATAAAAATCTGCCTGCCTTTCACCCAAAAAGTATAGTCTATTTATGTAGATTGCTGTTATCAATATGGTTGTTATTTTTTACCATTCGGTTTTGTGCTTTCTGTTTCTCCCAGTTTTTAGGTTTCTTCATTTATCCTTTTTATCTCCTTTGGATTGATAATAGGTGTTTATTTCTCATTGCAATTTTGTTCTCTACTAGATTGAAAGTTATATACTACACTTAGAAATCTTAACATGAATGTTTAAAGTCTTAAATTAATCCCTCTCCTCTCTGAAACAATGTGACAAGTTTACAATGTTTTATCTGTAATCACTTCCTCTTGAATT
This sequence comes from Craseonycteris thonglongyai, assembly GCA_004027555.1. Taxonomy (NCBI): domain Eukaryota; kingdom Metazoa; phylum Chordata; class Mammalia; order Chiroptera; family Craseonycteridae; genus Craseonycteris; species Craseonycteris thonglongyai. The sequence continues at coordinate 82,431 of PVKE010000330.1, forward strand.
CTATGCCTGTTATTTAAAGTCAGCTCATTTATTTTGGTTTTGTCCTCATTTTCTGAATTAGATAGCATTGTTGAATTTCGGTTAGTATATTTTAAAAATGTTATTTCTAAATTTGCTCTTTTCTTTTTTCACTATTCTCACGTTTCAGACTTTTCATTCTGAGACCGTTTTCTTTCTTCCTGGATTATATCTTTCAGAATTTACCTCAGGGCGTGTTTGCTACTAGTAAATTCTGTTTATGGTTCTCTGAAAAATGTCTTTATGTTGCCATCCTGAAGGATATTTTTACTGGATCTAGAATTCTAGGTGGACAGTTATTTTCTCTTGGCACCCTGAGGTTTTATTCCACACTCTTACAGCTTAACATTGTTTCTGTTCATAAGTCAACTGTCTGCCATTTTTCATTGCTACACCTTTTACTTGGTTCCTTTCCAAATATACCCAGTCATTTTTGACAGTTTGCTTATTCTCTTGTTATAATTTTATGGTCTGTATAGTTACCTATTCGTGCATGAAAAATTACAATACAACTTAATGGCTTCAAACAAGTCATTTACTGTGGCTCCTGATTTCTGTTTGATGAAATTCTGGGAGGGCTCAACTAGGCATTTCATAGTGGGGAACTCTCATGCATTGTAGTCATAGGTCAGCTTGGGCTGAATAATTGACTTTTCTTGACATAAAAAATGATTTATTGATTTATGGTGTTGGTTTTTTGGTTTTTGTTTCTTTTGTTCTTTTCTACTTTACTGAAATAGAATGAAAACTTTAAGGTGTAGGTAAACATACATTGTAAAATGATTACCATTATACTGTTCGCTAACACTTCCATCAAGTCATGTTCTTATCATTTCTTTTTTATAATGAGAACATGTAAAATATACTCTCTTAGCAACTTTTAAGTATATGTTACAGTATTACTAACTGTAATCTTTATGCTGTACATTAGATGCCTAGAACTTACACATCTTATTTATTACTGGAAGTTTACACCCTTCAACCAACATCTCATTTCGCACACCTCACTGCCCCACCTCTGCCAGTCCTGGTAACCACCATTCTACGTTCTGTTTCTATGAGTTCAGTTTCTTCCGAGTTCACACATAAGTGATATCATACAGTCCTTGTCTTTGTCTGACATTTCATTTAGCATAATGCCCTCAAGGTCCATCCATGTTGTTGCAAATGTCAGGATTTCCTCTTTTCAATGGCTGAGTAATATTCCGTTGTGTATATACTCCATGTTCTTTATTCACTCATCTGTAGATAGACATTTAGGTTTTTTCCATATCTTGGCTACTTTGAATAATACTGTAGTGAGCATGGGAGTGCAGAAAGCTCTTTGAGATACTGATTTCATGTCCTTTGGATGTATAAGTACATCCAGTGGTGAGCTTCCTGGATCATGTGGTAGTTCTGCTTTTAATTTTTTTCATACTGTTTTCCATAGTGGCTGCACCAGTTTATACCCTACCACTCATGTGCAGGGGTTCCCTTTTCTCCACATCTCTAATGCTTAATGTCTTGTCTTTTTGACAATAGCCATTCTAGCAGGTGTGAGGTGAGCTCTCACTGTGGTTGTGATTTGTATCTCCCTGATGATTAGTGATTGAGAATACCTCTCCACACACCTGTGGCTTACTTGTATGTCTTCCGTGGAAAAAATGCCGATTCATTTTCTCTGCCCATGTTTTTCATCGGATTGTTTCTTTTTTTGCTGTTGGGTTGTATTTTTTATATATTTTGGACATTAAACCTTATCAGATATGATTTGTAAATATGTTCCACCATTTCATCATTTGCCTTTTCATTTTGTTGATTGTTTCTTTCACTATACAGAAGCTTTTTAGATTGATCGAGTCCTACTCAGTTTTTGCTTTTGTGGCTTATGTTTTTTGATGTCGTATCCAAAAAGTCTTTGCCAAAACTAACATCAGGGAGCTTTTGGCCAGCGTTTTCTTCTAAGAGGTTTAAAGCTTCAGTTCTTATATTAAGTCCTTAATCCATTCCAACTTAATTTTTGTGAGGGGTCTAAGATAGTGGTTCGATTTTATTCTTCTCCATGTGGTTATCTGATTTTCCCAACACCATTTATTAAAGAGACTGGAGAATTGACTTTTTTTAAGATTTATTTTTATTGTTTTTTGACAGAGAGAGAGAAGGGGGAGGGCCCAGAGCAGTCTCCATAGTTGACAGCATTAGTTTTCCATATAGTTTCACTCCACAGGTGGGTACGGGGCTGCGCAGGGCAGGAACTAGGCCGGGAGCCTCCGGCATAGGCCCCGGCAAGAACTGAACTGGGGGCACACTCCAGCTCAGAATATGTATCCACATGGGCCAGGACTGGGATTCAGTCCTCAGGCTCTGGGGCTGCAAAGCGAGTGCTTAACCCGCTGAGTCAGCCCAGCTTCCCCGATTATTGACTTTTAATGCATATTCACATAGCTGGCGAGTCACTGCCCACTGTAGGCTAGTGACTTCAGTTTTCCTCCATGGGGCCAGTCCACAGAGCATCTGAGTGCCCTCTTGACATGGAGACTGGCCTTTCTCAGAGTAAGCAAGCAGTGAGGGGAGGGAGCACGAAGGGAATCATTCAATGGGAAAGCGAGAACTTGAGGATATATTTTAAAACCACCGCCTATTTCCTGTTATTTCTTTAAATATATTAGATCTGTCTTCCCTTTTACATATACTATTTTGAATGATGCATTTTGAGGGGTCAAATTTATTGTTACTGGTACGAGGTTTATTTCTTGATTTTGCAAGTGTGTGTGGGGGTGGGGTTGGTAGTCCTTGGAAATGTATTGGGGGAATTCTTTGATGCCAGGTTTTGAAATAGAATCCTCTAGAGAGGGTTTGTATTTGCTTCTGCCAAGTAAAGAGTTTCACAGTGGTTTTCACACCAAAGAAGGTAGCTGTGACTTCTGGCCTGAGGATGGCCCTGGAGGTAAGACGTCTCAGTACAGCCCTCTTTACCGCTTCATTTCTATCGCCCAGACCCAAAGCCAAGACAGACAAGTTTCCTTGCCCGCTTTGTCTGCAGGGCTGGCTTTTTACTACTTCACCCACCAAGTCTGAGACGTGAGGGGAGATCCTGGCTTTCTGTTTTGCTCTCTAGGCTGCTTTTGGATAGTCTTTGTCTGGCTCGTTAAAACCAACACGTCATGATGCTAGTGACAGGCAGGCTGTCTCATTCAGGTACTGCCTTCAGCTTGCTTCCCTCTCTGCATCTGTGCTCTTATCCGTTTTCCTTACTGACTCAGGATTTGCCTTATGTTCTTGTCTACTCATCTTTTTCTTACACACACACACACATCATTTTTTGATCCAGAATTTTTAGGTGTTTTCTACCAGGATATTGTTTTGTTTTTCTGGATATGTTACCCTCCGTGGTGTCAGAAGCGATGTACCTGGGGAGCTCTTTAGAAATGTGACTTCCCTAGCCCAGCCCACACTTAGCAAGTTAGAATCTCCTGAGATGGGCCAAGCACATGTGTCATTCCAAAACCTCCCCAGAGAGTCCTGGTGCTGCCCCTGCTGAGAGTAACTATTATAACACAGACATGGTCTGAAAGCAGTGGGAGTGCAGAAGGAAAGCCAACGCTGATCCACGAAGTTATAGAAAAGGAAATTGCTTTTTACCTCTTTTTAAAATGTACTCTCATGCCCTGGCGGCTGCTCTTAGCTTTCTGGTGTGTGAGCACCCAGTATCGGCTTCAGTCCACGTATCTGAAGGCCTCTGGGAAATGTCCAAAGGCAGCCATCCTTTCACTGCTGTGGCACAATCATGTGACTGCCTCGTGCTGTAGGTCCCCCAGCCTTGTTAATGCCCGTGCACCTGTCTGCCCATTACCCGGGCTCAGAGCCACCAGTAGTCCAGTTTACTGAGCAAGAACCCACCTGTATCATCTGCGGGTCCAACTGAGGGCATGGTGTGGGTTGTCGGAACTGACAGGTAGGGCATAAGAGTCCGAAAATTTTAGCTATATTGGGGGGCGGGGGGATTCTGTGCAGAAGGTCGGATCCTGTTTTGTAAGTTGTGAAAGTTCATTTGACTTAATCAGCTCTCCTGTTCCCAGTATTTCTCTCCGGCCCCTTTGGGCTTCATTAGTCTCACTTGTAGGTTATTCTAAATCTACAAAGGTAACTGGGCAGCATGTTGAGTTCTGTTGGCTCAGAGCTGTGGCGGTCCCTGCATACAAGCTCTTTAAAATGATTCCTCATGAGGAGCCTGCTACCTAAGTTCCAGGTTCACCATCAGTCACCAATCACATAAGAGGAATGGAATTAGAAACTCCCAAAGGGGAAAAGCTTGCATTGGTAACGGGTTCTTCCATTTCCCTGATGTCTTTCATTCAATGACACTTCAGGAGAAAGTTAATTGAAATAGAAAACATCAAGCACAAAACCACAAAGCAAAAAAAGAAAAAAAAAGAAAGAAAAGAATGGAAGAAAGATAAAGGACTTTATGAGATGTTTAGGATTATTCTGCTTTGATTAAGGGTAGATTTAGAAGCCACAGGCAAACCAAAAACTGTGTTTGAAAACTACTAAGACAATGATATGTCCAAAATGTTCTTGTCTCTAAAAAAGATTAAAAGTCCCCAAAGTGGAGAGTATTGATTCAGCAAATAAGGTAGGTCGGCAGCCTTAGATCACACAGGAGAGTTTTGCTACCGATGCATTGGGACTGTGTCTAGGTCTTAAGCAACTATGACGTAATTGACAGCCATAGCCTCCAAGTGTTAGAACTCAGTGGAGCTTTGGGGATGGTTCTGTGGAAATATTTCACAAAAGTGGAGGTCCAGGTCTCAGAACAATTGGGCCTCGCCTCGAACACAGGTTCCTTGTTGCTTATCTCTAATACTATCTGCAATAATCGCTCAGACTGTCACAAAGCTGCCCAGAATATAGGGAGGAAATGTATAAATAAATTATTACTGTGTGATCAGAGAATTGCTATAAATGGAGGTATTATGAAGCCATAGCTTTTTCTTTGAATTAGAGCCCACTGCTTAGTTATGTGTCATTTTTCTTACATGGCCTACACCCATAATGTTCTTTCCAATTTCAGCTATGTAAAGCAGAGTTAGTATTTAAAGACATTCTTCAAGCTCAGGAATGCAGAATCTGATTAGATTTTTACCACCTTTCTGAGTTGTCTGTAGCATTTTATTTTATTTTTTTTTAGCAACTCACCATTAACAAATCTTTCTCAGGAGGGATTCAATTTCGTTTTCAGAGAAATAGCACTCTTTTCACACTCATAATTAATTATCAAGTTACATAATATTTCTGCAGCTTGTTTAATTGTAACAACAAGACCAACATAAATAGGTTTGGAAACAACCTCAGCTCATTCTTGCTAAGCACACAGCCAGATGGGTGGAAACGAGAATGCATAGACCTACTGATGACTTGCTCCAGGTCAACGTCGTGCTCCATGCCATGTGCACCGGTCCACACACACACACTCCTGGAAAAGAGGCCAGGACTGGCAGTGGCCCTCGATGGGCTTCAGTCCACTCCCTCTTTTTATGGACCCGGGAAAGGAAGAGAGGTGCCCCGGTCACATCTTACAGTAAGGACAGACCTTCTGCCAAAGACAAGACTCGTATTTACTAGAGTGGAGCATTGCTTTTAGCAGTGTGTTCCTGGTCTGTCTAGGATTGGTGTGGTGTCTTCATCCATTTGGGCTGCTGGAACAGAATACCAGGGGCTGGGGGCTCTGAGATCTAGGTGCCAACAGCCTCGATGTCCTGGTTTGTATGGCCATCTTCTTGCTGTGTCTTCACAGGGCTCTTTTATGGGAAGTTGCAGCCATCTTCAAAGGATTCCCACTTAAATTTCTAAATCTCTGAGCCAAGGGAATGTTCTTCTCTACCCAAGATGAGCATCTTTTCCCACCTGTCACGGCTCTGAGATGTCCTTCCGACCTAGCCACCACACGGCCGGACGCCTTCCTAGCCTGTTCATGTTCAAGCGGCCTGGAGCCGTAACTGAGTAACAAACGTCATCCTCGGCCTCCTTGTCCCCACCATGTGCTGTGAAATCGGTGACCTTTTCCAGGTTGGGCCTGCACCAGCAGCCTCTTTAAGCAGCCAGCGGACCTGCCACAGGTGTGCCGAGCGGTCACCAGTCCCTTTCCTGGGGCCTCCGGACCTCAGCCTTCTGTTCCTCTGTCACTCTTCTTTCCCTGGCATTCCTCTGAACAGGGCGAAATCTTCTTACTCCTCAGATGTCACCTCAGCTCACTCTTCAACTCCTCCCATCTTCTCTAGTGGCTCTCCTGTCACCGTCACTCTCTACCCCTCCACCTACTTCCGTTTGCATGGTCTCTGTCAGCAGCACTGACAGTTTCTCTCTTTGTGGCCCAGTCCCCCGCCCCACTAGCATGAACGTGCCAATGAGACAGAGACTTTGTTTCGTGGCTTTGTTGTTAGGACTAGGAGCCCAGAACGGTGCCTGGCACATACGCGACCCTCCAGAAATAACGGTTGGCTGAGTGAGTGAGTGGATGAATGAACAAATGGATGGATGGGTGAGCAAAGATTGGAATGCAATCTCCAGCTCCTTGTTAAAAACATAACCTCCCAGCGATCATCTACATGCACAAGCTTCTCCCCTCTTGCTCTCTCCCACCGCTGTCTTTGTAGCTTTGCCAGACCAAATTATTTTCTACGTTCACCTTGGAAGCCTCCATTTAGTCTCCACCAGAAAGGGTATCAAAACAATGAAAAGGCAAGGTCTGCAGCATTGTCATTGTTGGTGATTTAATACCCTGCCAAGAGTCGGCCGTTAGCTGACGATTATAGGTGTGCGGCCTTTGGCTTGCCAAGGAAGGGCTGTGTCCAGAGAGGACAGCGGTGATCTGGCGTACAGAGTGTGGCTTCGCTGGCAGGACCTCACCGGCTCCACTTGTGTCTGCGTGGCATGTTCGTGGTTCTGAATGAGACAAGTCTGCCTTGGGAACGGCAGGAAGCTGGGGTCCACCCAGCTACCCGCTCCAGCTACTCATTTCAGTGGCTTCATTCCCAAGTTGATAGGAAGTGGTCAGAAGCAGCGTTTGGTTAAGAAACCAGGGTTCTGGCCTCACCCTGTAGGCCACGTCGCAGAGAGAGTCAAGTTTGCCCAACCTCTGGTCCGACATCAGGAGACTTGCATTGGATAATAATGCTCTAATCTAAGATATGCTGCAAGGGGGAAAAATTAAGTAATCGCTACATAAGACCCAGAGATGTTTGGTCATAACAGTTATACTTAAAAGTTGAATAGATTTTACATTGACAGCCTTTCGTTTCACTCTTCAAACAACTCAATGATGCAAATAGGGTGAACTTTCTCATCATCTACTTTAAAGAAATAAAAACCAACGCTCAGAAACATGGAGCCGCTTCGGCCCAGACGGCACGGTTAATCACTGGAAGAGCCAGAACTTAAGTGTCGACCTCAGAATCCTGCAAACGAATGCTTGCTTTTTTTGCAACCCCAGTAGGAAAACTTAGACCGTGGCTCCTGGGCACTATTATTCAGAGGGGCGTCTGTGAGTGAAGTATCTGAAAGCTGCCAGCCGATCATATTTTTCCTAAAGAGACGGATCCCAGGAGTGCAGGGATGGGAGTCGTAGCCGGGTCCAGGCCAGCGCTGCTCCCTAGCACAGGTCTCGTTGGAGAGCGGCTGGCCGCCTGTGGCCTGGGAGTCCTGTGATAAACACAGCCTTGGAAGAGAGCCCAGCGGCTGGCTCTGCGTTTTCGTTTTTTCTATTTCCAAAGACCAAAGAGGGAAATCATTATGTGAGGGTGAGCAGGAGTTTTTCAACTGTAAATGAAGGTAAAGTGGGGTTGACTCTGCGTGGGGTGTGGCCTGGGCTCTGTCCACGCCTCCCGGCAGATGAGTCACTATCTGAACCCTGATGGATTATAGTCTTTTCTGAGGCGCAGGCCTCTCTTGTGTGTGCTCCCTGGGTGCCCCGGGCAGGATGTGCTCTCAGCTCAGTGCCCTGGGATGGATGCTCAAGGAAATTAGACCCAGCACCCTGGCGGCAGTGTGGGCAGGAACAGGTGGGCTGGGCAGAGATGTCTCGGGCAGCCTCTCTCCCCACCCTCTCGCATTCTTTGGGGCCTTGCCCGCATAGTACCAGCTACCGCCCTTCCCCTGGGGAGAGAGAGGCTTTTGCAGATTTTCTCTAACCACAGGTATGAAAGCAGGGACCTTTGCAACAGAGGGACTTGAACACAAGCCCCAGCTCTTGGGTTCCCGGGCACTTGTCTCTCTCAACCTCAATGTCCCTTCGGAAAGAGGGAGAAGCAGAGTGACCGTGTCATGGGGCTGTTGTGAGGAGCGCTGAGAGGGCCCGTGGAGAACACATACCCCGGTGCTTCGGCAAAGTGCTTGCAGACAGGGCCTGTCACAGGGCAGGCACATGCACTCACACAACACAAGGGGAGGGCGGTCCAGCATGAGGACAGTGTTCGATGACGTTGTCTTAGAATTCAGAGGACTCAGTCTGTTTGGGAGGGAGCTTGAGGTCATCTGATCAAGTCTTTTGCTCAGCCACCCCTCAGCATGCCTGCTAGGTGACTTCCCACTGCCAGGGTCCCCAGCCCTGCTGCACATCACAGTTAATGGGGCTGCCCTTTGCAAAGAAATCTCCAGGCCTGACCCTGGGAGATTCTGCACCAGTAAGGTGCGGGTGGGGCCTGGGAAATGGTAGTCAAGCCATTTGAGAAGCGTGCTGTGGAGATCAGAAAATGCAGAAGGCAGGGCCTGGCACAGCCTCGTGAGCAGTAGGGATTCGGTGACTACCTGCCGCAGGAGGGCTGACTCATGCAGCCTCTTCCAGAACCACTCCCGGGCTTAGAAGCTTCTCCCTTGGATGGCAGCTCATTCCTGTTTCCATGAACTCTAGTGGTTACTTACAGTCTGGCTTATAATAAGCAAAATCTGTCTTTCTTCCATCTTCATTCGTTCAGCCTAATTCTACCTGCTAGGGTGACACAGATTCTAATTCCTCTCAGACAGGATTATCCCTCAGCTGTGGAGGTCAACGAAGGTGCTGCGATAATTTATCTCCAAATGAAATCAGGGCTGGCTGAACATGAATCAACTAACTTCCTCAAATAACGGAGACCCAAGGAAACAAAATGATTGGCAAAAGCAGAATCTTTTTAGCTAAAGCACATGGTTTCGGTTCAAGGGCATGCAATATCAACTTGGGGTACGCAGACCTGGTTACACATCCCAGTTATGAAGTAGATACCTTTACATTTTACAGAGGATGAACTCAGGGGCTAAGAGTGACCCAAGATTTGCTTTCAAGTGTGGAAGACCTAGGAGTTGAACCAGAGGGGAGTTATAGCAACGTTCAAGAAAATAAGAGGGAGCCAAGTCAGGGATGTCAGGATAGCTCAACAGCTGAGCCCTTGCCTCTCACTCACAAGGTCCAGGGTTCAATTCCCAGCCCAGGCCCAAGAAAACCCACATGCTGAACTGCAGTGCAGCTGGGAGCCATCGACATGGTTCGGCAGACGAAGGTTCCCGCCTCCCACGCGGCAGGCCCCGGGTCCATTTCCCACCCTGCGCGGCCCCACATCCACCTGTGCGGATTGACACCATGTCGCAACGAATGAGGTACAACTGCAGAGACTGCTCTGGGCCCTCCCCACTTCTCTCCCTCTCTCATTTCAAACAGATTGAGCTGGAGCTGTGAACCAGGCAAATTCAGGAAGTCCTTGTCACCGCATTCAGGGCTATGTAAATACCCTTTTGTTGTTGCATCTGCTCAGGAGCTGGTTTGTTATTCTGCACCCCTGGCTGGAGGCACCAGTGAGCTTGCTTTGTAGCTGTGATGCCCCGCGCTCTCCTTACCATAGTGTTTTCATTGCCGCACTCAGACATGCCTCAAATGATACCATTGAAGACTTAGCGATTTCAAAATAGCTAATTAGAATAAACATGACATTGGAAGGGCATCGTTGCCAATACTCAGGACAGGCCCGGGTTATGACAGGTTTTAACATTCACCTGCTGGTGTCGGCACAGCTGGTTTGATATCCATAGGGATTGGCGCCTTTTCTGGGGGCTGGCAAAACGAGACAGCACTGGAAGCATCCATGATCAAAACTAGAGCTGTCTGCTCCAGGTATTGACCTGGAGAAGTTAAATAGGACACAGCCACTCCCACGCTGTGCTACTGCAGGCCACCAGTTCCAGGTGGGCTAGCATGGTGAGTTTTAGATAATACTTATTTTTCAGTAAATCATCCATTCATGTCTCCATCCATCCATCCATCCACCCTGTACTGGGCTTCAAGGGCATTAAGCTTCTTAGTCAAGGGGAAAAAAGTCATCAACTTTCACTTTAAAACCATTTCTCTGGCTGGGTAAGCAGAATGGAATGGGCAAGGGGCTCCCCTGGGGGGGAGGTGACCAAGCATGTGTCTGCCACGGTAACCAGGAAACAGAGACGATGGCGATGAACTTGAGAAATAGGGGGTAAAATCTCTAGGCTTTGGTGATGGCGGAGATGTGGGGAATGAGGAGGGGGAGGTGACTGGAAGGTTTGTGGCATGATGACAAGTTAGATCTGGGTGCTGCCAACCCACCAGGTCGGAAGGGCTCCGGTCATTATTTCGGGGAAGAAGATGAGGGACTTGGTTTTGGTCAGTTTGCGTTGAAGGTCACTGTGCAATAGCCAAGGGAAGACCGTGAGCAGACGATGGAGTTGAGAGGAAGGCGCCCTGGGAAGTGCTCAGAGCTGGGGATGGAGGTGAGTGACTGCCTTCCCTGGAGAGGCGATTGAACCATTAGAGTAGCTCCTGTCACCCAGGGATAAAATGTGAAGCGAGACGAAGAGGGGAGCAAGCATGGGAGTCGGGGAGCACCAGCTTTGACGGGGCAGCAGGGAGAGAGGAACCCCAAAGAAAAGGCAGGGAGAGAATATTCAGAGGGAGGAAGACAAGAAACTGTGTCCCCAGGTGGACATCTCAGAAAGGTACAGCAGGGCCGGGACAGTATGGCAGTCTATGCAGCTAGAATCAGCATTGACAGGCAAGACTCAGACATTGTGACTGACTCTCAGGAGGAAGAGAAACGCCTTTAGTCACCCATCAACAGCCAGCCAGGCGTTTCCAAATATTATCTGATCTGCACCCCACTTCTCGGAGGAAGGAGGTAAATTCTTCTCTCCCCCTCTTGCCATAAGGAAATGGGGGCTCAGAGACGTAATGCTGGGGCCCAGCCGTGCACGTCTGGGGCTAGCACCCTCTTTTGTTAGGATTAAAAACCCTTTGCGTCTCTCACTCCCCATGCTGCCCGCCTCACACCTGCTGGTTGACTGCCCCACCAGCCCTTCCCATGTCTCATGTGCCACATGGCGGTGCCCTCTGTCTCTGCTCCTGGGGCCTCCCCTCCTGGACCTCCGGAGCCGCGCCTTGAGCTAAGGCCCGAGCCATGGTCTGCTAGCTGGTGACACGGAGGCCAGGGCCCCAGCAGAATAGCAAGCTTGTTCGCTCTTGTCTGGCTGTTAGGGGTGATGTATGAATAAGCAAAGCAGACAGCTTCATTTTCATAAGTTAACTTGTGCCTCGAGTGAGGGAGGCGGGCAACAGGGCACTTAATCATAACCGCAGGGCCGGCTCGGAAAACAGTGACGAAGCCCTTTCTGTTAGTCACGGTGCTTTCTTAGAATAACTCTGAGAAGATGAGACAGCCAGTGCGGAATGCCAAGATGCTGAGGGAGGCTGCGCCCGGGCAACCCCTGTCCCCTCCCCATGGGCACGCCCCGGGATTTTACCTCCTAACAGGAAGTAGGGCTGAGGGTGTGTTTGCATCATCAAGGTCAAGGTGAAGGATTTAGATTCTGACCTCTGCTGACAGGGTCCACGAACGGGGGTGGGCAGAACTGTACAAGGTGTCCTGCCTTGTGGGCACCTCACTGGGGACGCCAGGGACGCTCCGCCTAGCGGGGTGTTAAGGGACAGCACCACTTCCGGACAGGTTTGGGGAGTGCTTGGGAATGTGGAGGTCTGTGTGGAAGGGGCAGGGGTGGCCACAGTGCAGGAGGGGTGTGGCAGGTGACTCTACTGGAGACGCCAGCAGGCACTGCGGGCCTTCCCGAGAATCGATGAGTGCCTGCCCACCGTCCACCGGATCCGTGTCTCCGTCACCACCAGCACCACCCTGCTGCGTAATTGCCTATCTGTCCCCTCTGCTGCCTGCCTCTGGGGCCAGGACTATTTTGTGTGGCTTCGATTCTTTAGTATTTTCTGAGGTATCTGACACAAAGCCAACGCGCAATCGATACTCAACTGAACCGAAGTCTGGAAAGACTGAGGATCGTGTCAGTGAAGGAGAGGAGGGGACGCTGAGGCTGCCGATGCCGGAATCCCAGCCAATGCAACAGGATAACGGGCTGGGGGGTTCTGGATGTAATGAGAAGAGCAAATACCTACTAAACATTTTACTGATTTTATTTTCTAAGCATTGTCAGTGGTGATATTTGAATAAGCAAAGAACACAGCTTCATTTTCACAAATTCACTTGTGCCCAGAGCAGGGGGAGGGGTGGGAAATAATTCTGATGTATGTACGATTTATTAATTCCATTTTATAAATGAATAAAGAAACAGGCACAGAGGGGTTGGGTAACTTGTCCAAGATCACACAGCTCATAAGTAGAGGAGCTTGGATTTAAACTTGGGCCATCTGGCTCTTGTATGGCATTCATTTTCTTCCCCACTTATTCAAGAAGTGTAACACTGGTGGCCACCACTCAGTTCTGCTGGATTATGAGCTAGATTTAGACACCATATGAGGTTATTATGTTCTCGTGGCCCTGCAAGTGAACGTTGCCCCTGACTAAGGCAGGGATAGAGCTTCCAGACCAGAATCAATAATTCTCAAACTCTAATGTAAAGTTGGATAACCCGAGGATTATTTTTTCAATTGCAGATTACTAGACCCATTGGTCAGAATTCTTATTTGGAAGTGTTCGGGTATGAAGGAATTAAGATACGACATTACCCCTCACCTGCATTTACTGAACTGGTTAAAGGAATGAGAGCCCCCAATCACCTTGTTTTACCGATAACACTGAAATCGGGAGACTTGGCTCCTGGGAGAGGGATGGAGGAGGAGGGATCAGTTCTCTCTGAAACTCCCCAGTCAAGTAACTAACTCCTCCCACACCCATGGGGCCGAGAAAAGGGTGGAACAAGGAGCCAGGAAACAGCCCCCTAGAAATCAGACAGGTGTGGGAAGCTGCCTCGCTTCACAATGAACTTTCATGCTGAGGCTCAGGAACATGCACTTTTAACAAGAGCCCGGGTGTTTCTGAAGCCAAGGGCCCTCAGACCACACTCAGAGAAGCCAGATTCTAGACTGGTTTCAATGTTGTGCTAGGTGGCCTCCCAAGAAAACTGCCTGGCTAGGCTGGCTCTCTTCCAGAAGCTTCCAGCCTGGTGATATTTCAAAATAGCTATCATGTATATAGGGCTTAGGACGTGTCAGCCCCAATTCTAAGTACATAATACATCTGACTGAAGTTATTGAAACATGCGAAGTCACAGCAGCCATTACAGTTAGACACTGAGGCACAGAGAGGTTAAGTCATTTTCTCCAGGCTGCACAGCTAGAGGGGCAAGACTGGGGATTGGAAGCAGGCAGTCTGACTCCAGTCTACTTTTCACCTCTGGCTGCACTCGGCGGATGGGGTGCACTGAGCTCAGGGTATTCACAGGCCAGGTGCAAAACCCAGCTACCATGTTCATCATCGACAGAGCAGGTAATGAATCGGCCTTAAGAAAAGCAGATTGGAGTCCTGGGAGCTGTTCATGATTTTGCTTTGTCAACCGGTGCTTTTAGGTGCTGCCACTCCATCTTTGCAGTCTCTGGTGCAGGTGAGGAAGATGCCCGAGTTCCCAGAGCTGAGTGGGGAATGTGCGGAGTCGGTGAATGGGGAGAGGGAATTGAAATGCTTTGTACCATCGGAACAGTGGGGACATTCATAGGCTAACATCAGTGGTCTCCAAGAGTGACATACGCAGCAGACATCGTGTATTTAGCAGACATTTCTGCCTTTGGACGAAGGCAGGAGGTGGGCGTTTACAGACGAGGTGCAGGCGTGCCCGGACATCACCCGCTGTCTTTTAGAGGGCCTGCGACAGCTGATGTCACCCACCTCCTGTCGGAGACACTAAAGTGATCGCTCAGATGGGGCCTGCGTCGGCGGCGTCCTGCTAGACATGGGCCCAAAGGATTATGGGTAGGGGTTGGTTGGCAAGGGGAAAAGGGTCCTTCCTGCCAAGCAAGAGCCCGATGAGCACGTCACGGCGGTGAGAATGCAACCAACACAGCTCTGCGCCTCCATGTGTCAGCAAGGGAATGTGGCTGACAGACTTCATCTGGAGAAGCAGACTGCGGCCGGAGACAGCACAGGGGATGCCAGAATACAGAATCTGGACTTGCCAATAGTTGAAGATTCCCTTCCCAGCCATTCAGGTGGGCCCCCTAGATTCAGTGGAAGATCGTTCCCCGTGTGTCAATTCTGAGCTCATGACACCCTTTATCGTGCCCAAAACAAAACCCCCAAAACATTGTAGCATCAACCTGGGGACAATAGTAATTTTGAACCCGCTTCCCCAAGGACCCCCTGCCCCCGTGGCCTCACACCCTCTGTGGAAGGTTATTAAATGGGCTCGATGACGAGGGCACAGTATCGGGACTTGGCACACAGCTTTCCCAACCAGGGGCCCCATGCCTTTCAGATCTGATTGCTTTGCGCGGACGTCCCAAGCTCCGTTGCGTGTGGAATGGATTGGCTCCCGTGCTTCCTGAGTTGCTGATGTGTTTTTCTGAGAGATCCTGCAAGTTTTGGATGCGATCATATACGATGACAAAGCGGGTGGTAGTCTTTCTTCCCAGGCTTCTAATTTATGTATTTGTGCCGGGGTGTTGATTTAGATAGGAGCTCGATAAATTGATCGAATAAATTATACCAAACCTGCACCCCATCCTTTCCGGGAGCTGTCATCGAACCGAGGAGGCTCTATATCACCCAGCGTGGCGTTCCGGGAGAACCGCTGTGCTTTCTTAACATGCTGCTGGGCTTTCCTTGGGTCAGAAAGGTCTTTATTCCTCGGATGGGCCAACAATATAAGGATCTGAGCTCCAGAGGGCTTCGGTTAGCTGTGGGAAACGTGATTATTAGTTGTGTGTGTGACCTTTAGCAAATTATTTATACTTTCTAAGCCCCGATTTTGTTTTTTTGGTTTTTTTAATAAGATGTGGATTTATCACTTTCTATCTTAAACCTTTGTCATTAAGGTGAATAATAATACATTGAGACAGTGGAAAGGATCTGGGTGTCGGACAACTAGAGAATTGTATGCTGGTCCATCAGTAGTTGTGCCTATGTGAGCCTCAGTTTCCTAATCTGTAAAACGGGATTGATGCTGTTTTGAGGAGCATACCCCCTGCCTGGCATGCTAGGTCTGTCGGAAGGCATTTGGATCTGATGCCTGATGGACCCGACTTAGAAGGCCCAGCCATTTCCTCTGGGGACAGAGAAGCAATTGTTCCTCTACAAAATACTCCTGATAGGGTGTCGGCATGATGCTTGTTGTCACAAGATAAAGTGACTCTGAGAGTAAACACACTGTGAGACGGTGGCCGAAAGGTGGCTGTGGGTTCCCATCTCATTAAACAGGGGTCGTTACTCTTCTGTGATCTGAGCAGACGATCTCAGCTCATGCCTAGAAAGCCAGTACATGAGTACACAGAGAGGCTGTTAGAGCCGGCACATTTGAGGAGGACGATGGCCGTTAATAAGCATACGTTGCGGGAGGTGAGGAGGGATGGAGGGACGCCTGGATGGTTTGGGATCCTGGCTTTATCACAGATGAACTGGGAGACCTTCTGAGCGGCCTTCATTTCTTCTCCGTAAAATGGGCATGAGAAGAACAGATGAGCTCCCAACATGTGCGAATTAAATACGCTGATACCAGGGAAGCACGCCAGTCAGAGCCTGGCACTTAGGAAAAGCTCCCAATCATGAAAGCTGTTGTTCCGACTTGCCGTGACTCCACAGTCCCCGGCCCACGCGACGTGCCTGCTTCTAAGACCTTTGCCTTCTCTGTACTTCACAGGTCAGCAGGTGTTGGGCTTGGTGGAGAACCAGAGTGACTGGTACCTTGGAAACCTGTGGAAGAATCACCGCCCTTGGCCTGCTCTTGGAAGGGGCTACAACACAGGTAAATCATGCAGGAGGTGGGGTGCGTGGGGGTCGCAGAGAGCGATGTGAGTACTCATCTCCTTTCTTGGGGACAAGGCCACCTGGTCGCCTGAGCTCTGCAGGGAACAGCACAGAGGGCTCACTGTTCTTCCCAGGCGCTGCGGCTACAGACCAAGGAGCTGTCCAGACTGGGCAGCGTGGTGGTCTCACCTGACTGACCTGCTCATCCGAGTATGACCATGGCCTGTGGGCTCCTTGGCCCTGTTCATATAGACTAGAGGGCGCTCTGCAGTGACAAAGGACCCCAACGTAACAGCTTCTTAGCACAACAGAAATTTATTTTCCTCCCACTTCATACCTGTGTTAGGTGCCCCGGGACCCCTGCCCACCGTAGGCACTCAGGACGCATCAGGATGCATATGTCCTTGTAGGGGACGGAAACGAGCAGATGTCCTGTTGGCTCTAAAAGGTTCTGGTCAGAAGCAACATGGTTTCTGTGAATCCTTCATTGACTAAAGCCAGCTTGTCCAACCCACAGGCTGCATGCAGTCCAGGACAGCTTTGAATGCAGCCCAACACAAATCCATAAACTTCCTTAAAACATGAGATTTTTTTTGCAATTTTATTTTAGACATGAGCTGTCGTTAGTGTTCATGTATTGTATGTGTGGCCCAAGACAGTTCTTCTTCCAGTGTGGCCCAGGGAAGCCACAGGGTTGGACACCCCTGGGCCAAAGCACGTCATGTGAGCATGCCCACCTTCAAGGTGTGTAGGCAGGTGTAACCTGACCGCGTGCCAGGAAGGAGCAAAGGCAGAAACGGTGGCTAGTTGGTGCTTAGGAGAATACCAGAGCCCTTAGACACCATGTGTCCGAAATCCAGTCTATCCTTCGACCTTGTTGCAACCTCAAACTTGTGTCTCTTCTTTTCTTTCTGCCTCTGTGGATAGTATCATTCATCCTCCCATTCATGCTCTGTTCAATGCCTCCTGTGTATGAGGCCCAGTGCAACGTGGGCCACACAGCCTGTGACCTCATGGGCGTCTACCCAGAGCAGCCACCTTCTCCTTGGGCTCCGGGCCCGTCAGTGTCTGTCTTTGAAATGCCTCTGGGACCTTCTGCCTCACCTCCCCCTGTCCTCTTTGTCACTGCTTTAATGCCCTGTTCTCAGAGGGTGCAGACCCATGATCTGTGTGAGGACTAGCGCTCGGAGCTCAGGGAGGGTCAGGCCAAGAAATGCTGGGGCCTGGGTTGGGGCCAGTGTCCTTGAAACGGTGCCACCAGACGGTGGGAGGTAAAACCTGTCCCAGAGGAGGCTAGAGTGGAAAGAGCCAAAGCTGAGGGTCACAGTCCAGCCTGGGCAGGTACAAACACAGGCCCCAGGGGCCCGGGGAGGAGAATCAGGCTTCTGGAAGGGAGAGTTCAGACGTTGGTCAGAATAGAGTTTAGAACAAGGAAAGGTCCGGAGTCAGTGTCCCGAGAAGCCACAGGTGGCAGTGAGGGAGCCGTCCTTGGACACGAGGGCCATTCCTTTGTGACATTAGCCACTGCAGGTAGGCATGCCTTGCTCTGTCATGTTGTCCTGTAATGCCTACCAGGCCCTGTAGACAGCAGAGGCCACAAGGGAAGAAAGTTAACCGCCTGCGCTTCACAGCCCCCCTGGAGGGTCCCCAGCTGTGCTAGGCATTCACCCTTGAGTGGCAGGATGGTGGGGACCTCTGGGGAGGCCCTGAGGGGTCCAGGGTGGGGGCGGGGGCTGAAGGGCAGCTCTGTGGTGGCCACTTTGGAAGGATCTCAGTGTTTCCATAGTGGGTTGGGCAGTGCCTCCGCGTACCAGCTGAGCACTGGCTGGGCACTGTGCCAGGTGCTTCCGAGGTGTTAATCTTATTTGAGCCTCAGGAGGCAGGGGCTATTCTTATCTTAATTTTATAGGCAGGAAACTGAAGCTCAGAGAGTTTAATGATAAGCCAAGAGCCTGTGGTGTTAACTACTAACCTAACCTTCCTGGCTGGAGCTTTGGTTGCTTCAGGATTACAGATACTTCTTTAAAAGAAGTAGCATCCTAGACTCTGCCCTTGAAGGGTCTTGCAGGGGGGTTGCCCGGGATTCCGCCCTAGAAGAAGCCTCCAGGGTGTCTAAGGGTCTGCCTGGTAGAACACAGCACTCTGCCTCACCCCCCAGCAAGCCCACCCGAGGGCTGTATTCTAGATGCTTCGAGACTGGAACCCACAATGGGCGAAGAAGAGGGTGTTCTGTGCTTTCTTTTTGTGAGTAAGTGGTCAGCCCTGGTTGACCTGTGGTGCCTGGATCCCAGCCCATTCCCTCCGGGCCTCTGGGAAGCTGGTGACACCCATGTTCATCCGGCGGGAGAAGGGAGCTCTCAGGTAAACCCTGGTGTGTGTGCCATTTCTATCTTCTGGAGCACAGAATAATAGAGAGTGTCACCTGGAAATATATTGCAGCACCTCGAGGACAAGGCATCCGGGTCACGGTTATCTACGTAAAACAAAAGCCATCAGTCATCAAACTGGGGTTTGCGGAGAGGAGAAAAATGTCCCCCACTGGGGCATTTATGCTGATGAGAATGACACAGCCCCTCCCGCGCTTCTGAGGTGAGGAGCTACACCAGCCTCCACGCCAGCGCAGGCGCCTGCATGCTCTGCTGAGGCAGTGAGCTCCTTGCCTCGGTGCTGGTCCTGACTGGGCACTGCAGATGGGAAAACGCCTGTCAGGAGTCAGGTGTCCATTTCAATAAGCCGGTGACACCCAGTGACCCTTATACAAGGATTTATGCGACGTCGGAAGGCACCGGCTTTCATTGTGGGCATTTGTGCATCAGGTCAGTGGGTGCAGCGTCCCAACATTTAGATTCTTCTGGGAATTGAGTCCTCAATCCCATCTCGAGCCCCCAGAGGAGGGCTTTCCAGCAAAGCCCTGTGTGAGCCTGCAGCTTGTGTTGGGAAACTGAGGCAGAGCCGGTGAGAGGCGCACTGCAGCCACTGTGTGAGCTTCACCAGGCTGCCTCAGCTGCTTGAGCCTCCTCCATTCTCTCCCTTGGAAAACAGGATAATAATCGCATCTTCCATGTGAGGCTTCACCAGGTAACTTGTTCAACGAGTCTCACCTGGTCTGGGGCCCCACATACCAGTACTCAGTCAATCTTAGTCTGTGTCCTCGCGCGTTTTCCTGCCGCTTATTCTATCAGGGAGAGGAACCCACCTGCTTTAAAAATGGTGGTCACGTGCCTGGGGGAGGTTTGCTAAGGCCTAAGCTCGTGGGTCAGAAAGAACCACTATGTTTTTTTACTTTTCTCCAAGTATTATGCGGCCAGCTAGCAGTTTTTCACCTCTCTCTCTCTCCTACCTGGAAAAAAGTTAGCTTTTCATATTATTTTAGGGAAAAATATGATGATTTTATGTTCAGACATCAGCTTCCAGTGTTTTCCTTTGCAAATCCTCAGCGAAAGCCTGAGACGTTTGAGGTAGAAGGTAGGCCTTCGAGACCTGACCCTCGCTTCTCCTCTTTGCGCCTCTTGGAAAGCTACTCAAGCTCTCTGAGCCTTTGGTTTCTTGGTAAACTGAGTATGATTATTTCCCCCAGAGCCATCTTTCCTGGTGCAGCCATAGGAGCTGGTCAACCCAAGTGCGTTAGGAAGTTGGGCATAGCTTTCATGGCTCCCCCTGACCACAGTCTCGCTGCGTCACTGTTTTCAAGTCCTTTTGATTCAGCCCCTCTTAGCGAGTTCGGCTGCATTCCCCGGACTCCATCCCAGGCACCTGACTGTGCATTGTCTTCATTAATTCCCAGAATTATCTCGGAGGTTGACGCCTCTGTGGAAGGAGCCTGCCAGCTTCCTCCTTCCTCTTTTTGATTTCCTTTCCCAGTGGGCTTGCACAAAGCCCAAAGGACCTGCAAAGATTAGAGACTATCTACCCAGCATCTCCCACCCTGTCCCCCACCCGTCCCCTCCGTTCTTATTAGGGCGCTTGACAACTTAATCCGTCCTCAGCGGCTCAGCCCTTGCAAACTGCTCAGGTGAAATAAAGGGCAACTCCTGCCTCCTTGCCCAGAGATGGATGCAGTCCAGACCATCTTGTCCAGTCATCATGTCCCAGGGGCAAGACACTGTCACTCACCCAGCATCCAGCTGTCTGCAGGACTTGAAAAGAAAACAGGATTACAGGCTCATTAAGATTCCGGCCCCCTCCATTCTCATGCTGATCAGGACTATCTTCAAAGCCAGCCTGGGAAAGGACAGCTACAAGGAGCCAAGGGGAGGCAGAAGAGCAGTGACATGGAGTTTGCAGAAAGGTTTGGTTGTGTGGGATCCCAAAGGTTACTCAAGGAGAAGGTGTGCACCCCCAGCAAGGACAGACTATGAACCAGAGGATGTGCTTTAAGAACCAACTGAAAAATAAAATGTCTCCTGTTCCTTCGTCCCCCAATTAGGTCAGAGACAGGCAGATGGAGCCCTGGATCTGCAGGGAGGGAGGGGGCCTTTCTCTAGGGATCCTTATTCGCAGACCAGCGAACTAGGCCATTGAAGGACTGACTCACCTCTGAGGTTGGAGCAAACTCTGAGTCTTGAGGAAGTGGAAGGGAATGGTTAAGGCAGGGACACCATGGTGAGTTCCATGGCGGGAATTCAAAAGGAGCCAACATCTGACAACGTGCCAAGGAACTGGGAAGCACATATCCCTAATGACACACTAGAAGTGTGGGTGTAAGCCTGCTTTTCTCTCTGCCACGGATACCCAGCATTCTTCCACCCTAGGCATGTCCATTCATTTCTGTCACTCACACACACACACACACACACAGACACACACACACCCACCCGCCCTTCCCACACCCAAGTCCCTTAGGTCAAGAACTAAGATCTCTTTATGCTCTGAAAAAATACTGTGATTGGATGATTTCTGTCTATAATAGCTGCATCCACAGAAACTAGATTTAAATGTAGTTCATTCGTTCAGTTTTTTTGTTAATTCCTTCATTCATTCAGCACACGCTACTGAATTCCTATTCTGGGTAGAAGATGATTTTTAAAGAATGAGTGATACCAAAAACCTTCCTTCAAGGAGAGTACACTGTAGTAGAGGAGAGTTTGTGTAGCTACAGGTGAATTCAGTATGACTTCTGCTCCTAGTGTGACTGAGGTTCAGCCCGTGGCTGTGCCCCCATTTGTGTAGCACATGTTTCGAATGTCTCTTTCACAACCCGGGAAGAAAATGCAAAGATTACCGATATCACACTGTCCACAAATACAATTTCTAATCACTGTCGTGCCCTGACTATAATAAAAAGAAGACGTAAAAGGAATTAATCTCCTAGAAAATAATATTGGCTTGTGCATGTCATTGCGCTCCGGCTTGGCAATCAGAGACCTAATGAAGCCATCACTGCTCTGCGCCTGTGTTCTGGATGGAACGGCCTCCAGGGTGACCACTGCACGTGCAGAATGGTGCTGATGGGGTCCTGGCATCCACACCCCCGAGTGGCCTTTGCCAGCTGTGAGTTTTTCCAGACCAGTGAACAGCTGTTTGCAAAGTGTCAGATAAGAGATAGTACCATCTTCCCTTGGTTTGTACTCCAAGTTCTGTGTCTATTTAAAACCAAGCAGAAAGAGTACTTGGTTTTTCTTCTGTCAGTCGTGTTAGTTTCAGACTCGGATAGTTATAGCAGTTATATACAGTTATAAACACGCATGTGCAGTGGGACCCAGGTGGGATGCAGGAGTATTCTTCATTGCTCTTGACTATCCTGGGAAGGGATACTGTCCCCTTTGAGGGTCATGAGTCCAAAGCTTACAGAGTCAACAGGCTGACTCGAATGCAAAGCTGTGATATGCCCAGGATCTCCCTCGAGGGTGGTGTCTGTGACTAAGCGTATTAGGCTGACCAGATGTCCTGTTTTCAATGGGACAAATAGTACTATGGTCAGCCTACTGACACCTTGAATTTAGCCCAGTGAGACTAGCCTGGCCAAACGTACTGTTTGAAACAGGACAGTCCTGTTGTTTTCTGTCCTGTTTAAAACGGGACATCTGTTCAGCCTACTCATGATGCTCCCTGCTCAGAGCAGCCCACTGGAGTCTACGTAGCAGCACTGCCATCAGCGACCTCTCTCCACTTAAGCTTTATCAGGGTTCAATGACATTGCCCACATCATATCCTGAACCAGAATCTCCTTCGGCCTTCGTTCCACCTAGTGGGTTCCCATGGACTACATCGGCTGCTTCGCCCACCTGACAACCCCTGAGGAATCGGCCTGAAAGAAAGCAAACTATGTCCTAGTCTTCTCTCCCCTGGTCTCCCCGCCCTGGTTCACTGCCCATTTGTGAATTCTCTGAGCCTTGATTTATTCACACATGAGATGGGATGGTTATCTACCTCACAATGAACGGATCATTGTGGGAAGCGAATGAGATAATAATGTCAATTAAATGCAGGACAAGTTGAGCGTGTAGCTCTGTCGTCACCTGTCCTTATTTAAAAGGTGGCCTTCAGGACTGCAGGACATGTGGCCTCTTACCATTGGTCACCCAGTGCTCCTGGAGCTATTTCCTTTTTCCTACTAAAAGGTTATTGCTTCTCTTCTGGAGATGAAGAGTCCTGAGTTCAAGTCCTGCTTCCATCTGGTACCAGCTTCATAATTCTGGGCGGCTAACCATCTTTATCATATCTGCACAGGAAGAGTTCCCATCTCACAGGGTGGCCTTGAGGAGAAAATGAGATAATATCTGTAAAGTTCTCGGGACAATGTCTCGATCAGTAGATGTCAGCTTCTAGCGCTTTCCTTTTCCATTCATGTTTGAGGTTGGGGCTGGCCTCCTGGCTGTTGCGCAAACGCAGAGAGGCCACTGTAGTGCCTCAGCATCTTTGCATAGTAACTGACGTTTGTCCATTGAAGATACCTGGGGCTCAGAACTCCCTGCCAGCGCGGACCCCCCTGCCCCCTTGTTCACTCATCCGTCAGGGATATTGGTCATGCAGCTAGCGTGTGTGACCTGCCAGGCACCTTTCTAGGCCCTGCGGATGCCATGGAACATGACAGAAAGGAGCCCTGCTCGTGGGAGCTTACGTGTTGTCATGGGAGAGAAGCCATTCGTCCCCCGCCTGCTGTCCTGAGATGCTGGCCCTCCCAGCGCTCCCCGCACGCTCTCAGCTCCAGACATTGTGCTTTTCCTACTGTTCCGTGAGCACACCTGACCTGTGCAAACCGGGGAGTCCCCCATCTGTGAAGGACAGCCTCCCCCTCCCCCGCCTTATTCTTCTCCACAGCGTTCAGCATCATCTGACCTACAGCAGTTTTGCTCATTTTCTTTTTAAGTTTCTGTCTCTGTTCAGGAGGCTATAAGTTCCTCAAGCGATGTAATTTCTGTCTAGTAATTTTCCTGTACCTGCAGTTATGCCTGGCACATATTAGGCATTGGATACGTAATTATTGAGCGAAATACATAACTGTGAAAGACAGTGTTTTGAAGATAGTAACACAGAGCAGCAGTCACCAACCGGAGTTGGGGGGAAGTTTGGTGCCCCAAGGGACATTAGCCATGTCTAGAGCCACTTTTGGTTGGCATGATTAGGGATAGATACTTATGGCATTTAGTGGGTCAAGGCCAGAGCTGCTGCCCAACATCCCACAATGCATGGGAGACTCCCCTACCACAAAGATTTATCCAGCCCCAAATGGCAGGACTTCTGAGTTTGAGAGATTGAGACCCTCACATGATGTGACAGGCCAGGAAGCATAGAAGGGAATTAGACTCTTCTAGACAAAGAGCCATGTCTTTAGGGAAGAGTTCTCTGAGAAGATGACATTTGAGCTCAAGACCCTAAGGAAGGGAAGAGAACCACACTGAATTCTAGAATAATAACATTTTCAACAGAGAATGGCAGGTGCCAAGGCCCCTGAGCAGGAAGGACCCGGATGTTTGTGTTCTCCGTACCCAATCATGCCCCACACCCCCCTGGCCTGCTCCAGGCTTCAGCGGACGAACCCACCTCTGATCCTCTGCTGCCTCTGCAGACTCCATCCCCTTACCCACTATCCTAGAAGCTCAAATCGGATTCTCCAAGTGTTCTCATTGAGAGTGCCATCCGATTCTTCCCTTCGTGCCCGCTGAGCTCTCTGACTCATGTGAGCGTGCTGTAGAGCCACACACCTAGTCCTGTCCCCTGGCTTCCTCCCTGGGGCTTGTTAAGACTGTCACTAGCCCAGAGCAAATCAGGATGACAGGCATGTCTTGAGAAGGGAACCATCCTGAGCCGGCCTTGGCTAAGTCTCCAGGCAGAGCCACGGGGCCCTCTTCTTCCCTGCTCATTCCTGGTCCAACACGTCCCACCCCTGCCCCCAAGCCCTCTGCCTGGACCGCCCTCCCTACAGCTGCCCTGCCCAGCCTGCTGCTTCCTGTCCTCAGCGTGGACGCCATCTCCTGACCATCATATCCGAAGTAGCATGCTCCATCTCCTCACTCGGGTTTGCTTGTCTTTACTGCACTTTCCATGAGTGTCATAAAATACACGTTTCTGATTAGTCACTGGCAGCCTCCTGTGGTAGGCAGGCTGGTCCCCCATAGATACTCATGTCCCAATCCCTGCAACTTATGACTATGTTATGTTACATGGCAAAGGGGACTTTGCAGCTGTAAGTACAGACTTTAAAAAAGGAAGATTATCCTGGATTATCCGATGGGCCCAGTCTAATCACAGGAGCCCTTAAAAGCCAAGCCGAGAATTGCCTCTACCTGGAGACAGAGCAGATGTTATGGAAGGGGCATCCGAGAGATTTGGAGTATGAGAGGAAGTCATTAGGCCACTGCTGGTTTGAAGACAAAGTGACAAGGAATGCAGGTGGCCTTTAGGAGCTGAGAGGCTCCCAGCTGATAGCCAGCCAGAAAGGAGGGAACTCAGTCCTACAATCGTAGGGACCTGAGTTCTTCCAACACCCTGATGAGGGTGGAAGTCAGTTCTCCAGATAACATCCAGGCTGTCCCACACCTTGACCTTGGCCTTGTGAGACCCTAAGCAGGGAATCCAACCCCTGGACTTCTGACCTCTACAACTGTAAAATAACGAATATACTTGTTTTAAGCTGCTAAGCTCCCTTGTCATGGTGGCCATAGGAAACTCATCTAGCTCCTTGGGGTCTGGGATCTGGTTCTGTGCACTCCTGTGTCCCTAGCTAGGACATGCAAAGCTCTCAGCACGTAACTATTGCCAGAATAAGTGAATTCGGTTTGTCACTCCAGCCTTTCTGGGCACGGAAGAGAGCTTGAAAAGCCGGTGGTGGGAAACAACGTATTTGCCAAGTTTTACAGTGTGCCTGCGCGTTCAGCAGGCAGGCACTCAGCGTGTGCTGAGACTGGCATCGGGCCCTGCACTAGAGCAGAATGCAAAGGGAGATGCGGTTTCTACTCCTACCCAATTGCCCACTCCCCACGGGGGGTCCACTGTAGACTTCCGGTCAGAAGATTCGAGACACTAGATGAATTGTGGTTGGTGCTGTGGTGGAGGAGTATGTGCACAGGACTGAGGGCTGGAGTGGAGGCCTGCTTGGAACAGTCGAGAAAGGTCTCAGGGCAGGACTAGTGGGGGAGGGGGTGGCATTCCAGACCAACAGAGCAGCAAGCCCCCGGGCGCAGGCCGGAGCCATGGACATTTTTGGCACATGGGAAAACAGCACACAGCTTGGGCTTTTTTAGTTCAGTCAGAGGTGTGGCTGGTGGACTGTGTGCCCAGTATATGGGGAAAGGGCCCAAGTTCTGGCTCCCTCCCTTATGAGGACAGCGGCCTTGGGCAAATCTCTTCGCCTTTTTTATTATGCATTGTTTTGCCTGACTTTCCCCCCTTATAAAATGGGAGTGTCCATACAGACTCAACAGGATTGCTGGAAAATGCCCAGCAAACAGTAAGCACTCAATAAAGGGTAGCCAAGGCTCCAGGCACAGCCGCAGAGAGTGTGGGGTTGGAGGTGTGTGCTGGGGAAGCAGTGAGACTGGGACAGTGTCGGGGCCGGTGGGGGGGGGGGGCAGGATACTCAGCAGTTGAGCGCTTGCCTTGTCATTGTGAGGTCTGGGGTTGTCTTCCCGTCCCTGGCCCCGGCCTGTGCAAACCCCGTATGCTGAATAGCAGCGCAACTGCCAGGATGGTGGCAAAGGTTCTCGCCTCCATATGGGAGGCCCCTGGTCCAGTTCCCGCCCCATGCAGCCCCATGTCTACCTGTGTGGAATGAAACTGTGTCACAACTAATGATGTTCAACTATGGAGACTGCTCTGGACCCTCCCCCTTCTTTCATCGTCTCTCAAACAATAAAATAAGTCTTTTGAAAAAGAAAAACAATAGTTTCACTTTCAGCCCTCCAGAGAAACCATACTCACCCAGCCTTCTCTTCCCTGTTTTATTTCTGCATTTATGTTTTGTCCCTGAACCAGATTTTTTTTTTAATATTTTATTTATTTATTTATTTTTGACAGAAAGAGAGAGAGAGAGAGAGAGAGAGAGAGAGAGATACAGAGACAGAGACAGAGAGAGAACTGAACTGGGGGAGCTCCCAGTTCAGCACATGGGTCCGCACAGGCCGGGGCCGGGATTTGATCCCTGGTCCCCGGCGCTGCAAAGTGAGCACTCAACCCACTGAGCCATCCCGGCTTCCCCAGTTAATTTCTTTTTTATTCTTTTTTTTTTTTTTTTTTTAACTGAACTGGGGGCCTCACCGCATTCGGGAAGCACACCCCAGTTCAGCATGTGGGTCCTCCTGGGCCAGAGCCAGGATTTGATCCCCGGTCCTCAGGGCTTCAAAGCAAGCACTTAACCTGCTGAGCCATCCGGCTTCCCCTGAACCAGATTTTTATCTGAGCGCCACGGCTGCATCCGGTCAGACACCATGGAAATGTCCCCATCAGCAGACCCGGACACTAACCCACCCCATTGCCTTCAGGGACACTGAGTTCTCTAAGTACCCCAGCAAGGCAGCAAGCTAGTCCCCCTCCTGCTTATCAGACTTGGTAGGAGGCCTTAGGTTAACCTGAACTGCTAAGGCAGTGGTCCCCAACCTTTGCACACCAGGGACCGTTTTCATGGAAGACAGTTTTTCCACAGACTGGGGGCAGGGGGAGTTTGGGATGATTCAAGCACATTACATTTATTGTGCACTTTATTTCTATTATTATTACATTCTAAGCTATAATGAAATCATTACAAAACTAATTGATGCCACTGCTGATCTGACAAGAGACGGAGCTCAGGCGGTCATGTGAGCCTTGGGAAATGGCTGTCAATACAGATGAAGCTTCCCTCGGTCACCTGCAGCTCACCTCCTGCTGTGTGGCCCTGTTCCTAACAGGCCCCGGACCTGTACTGGGGGTTGGGGACCCCCGTGCTAAGTTTTCCCAGCTGCATCCTATAAAGATAGCAAGTGTTCTCCTCACCCAGCGCCTGAGCAAAGGCCCATATTCTAGACGAGGTCATGTGTCATTGCTTCCTCCCTTCCCCAGTCAGGGCCTCACAGGAGACAATGTGTATTGAAGCCTTACAGAATCTGACTTTAATTGTTTCCCAGCTTCTCCTCGCTCTAAGAGACCTTTTAACCTCAACTATTTCTTCTCCTTATGACTGGCTCTTTCCCTTTCCTGGGAGGCTCTGACAACAAAGTCTCATGGCTTTCCTCCATCTTGAAGTCAACTGCAAGGCCCTTGCATACTGGATAGATGGAAAACAAAAACAAACCAAAAAAAAAAAGCAAAAGTAAACTTTTCCACCGAGCCGGGCCTCTCCTGCAGTTGTGCAGGTGAACTAGAGTGGCCGCATCTGTGAAACTGGGATGCGGGTGCTGGTTGTTCCTCCTGAGTTTGTCACTTCACTGCTTATACAACCTGAACGTAAGGTTGTCCAGCCACCTTTCCAAGCCCCAGTGTCCTGTCCTGTGAGCTGAGTGTAATACCGCTGTCTGGTCCACTCAGGCTACCATAACAGAGTGTCATAGGCCAGATGGCTTAGAAACAACAAATATGTATTCCTCACAGTCCTGGAGACTGGGAAGTCCAAGGTCAAGGTGCTGTAGATCCAGTGTCTGGTGAGGACCTGCTTCCTGGTTCGTGGTGGCCGTCTTTTCCTGTGTCCTCACGTGGTGGAAAGGCAAGGAAGCTGTCTGGGTCTTTTTAATAAGGGCAGTAGTGCCATTCAGGGGGGCTCCACCCTCATGACCTAATCTGATGGGGGAAGCCCCACCTCCAAACACTATCACACCATCAACATATGAATGGGGGACAGGGAACAATGGAGTCATTTAGTCATAAATGCCTTCCCTGAAACATCATAGTATGGCCAAGAAGGTAAAAGGGTACACATGCACAAGCAGCATTTTGGTAATGCCTGAACACATGTGTCACCAATCCTACTACCACTTGGTTAATTACAAACTGTCACTTACTCCTCTCAGCCCCGTATTTTCAGCTGATCTGCAGCCATTCCTTATTGTACCTGCAGCTAGAAACCTTTCCAAGGAATCTGCCATTCACCCTTCATCAGCTGTGCTCTGATAGTTTGAGGCAGTGAGCAGGTTCCAAAAGCTCCACATCATGATGCCGACCTTAGAGTGTGTCAGGGAGAAGTGGAGATGTTGTAAGGTACATCATACAGGGTCCAGCAGACACAATGTCCCTTATGATTATTACACAATCATAAGAATGTCATTCTATAACATGACAATATCGCACTCAAGCACACTATGAGTATACTACTTTTACAAGGGTGTTACTCCTGCCAGACCCTGTAGATATATAAAAAATTTACATTTTGGCACACTGCAAGCACTTAATAAACTGTAGCTCTTTTTGCAGAACCTAACACACAGTAGACCCTTCAGAAAGAGTGTTTCAGTTGCTTTAAAATTTCACTATAGACTTTGCTGGGTGTTATAAGAATACTAGATTATAGCCAGACAATAACATTCTTTTTAAACTACATTTTTAAAAACAGCAAATGTTTGTATGGACCAATGCCTATATGGACATTTATTGTAAAGGACAAATAACATAGAAACGCAGTAATGTACTGGAGCTCTGGCTTGGGAAAACCTATTGTTAAATTTTCAGGAAATGTAAGATCTGGTTGTTAAACACAGCTACTATTAAAAATCAAATGATACAAACTTCCCTCGAAATGATTTTTTTTTTTTTTTTATGTTTTTGACAGAGAGAGGGATACAGAGACAGAGAGAGAACTGAACTGGGGGCACTCCCCAGTTCTGCATATGGGTCCACACGGGCCGGGGCCAGGATTCGATCTTTGGTCCCCAGCGCTTAACCCTCTGAGCCATCCCGGCTTCCCCTCGAAATGATTTAAAAAGCAAAGGTAGTAAGTACTCAAAACTCATGACTTCCTAATCGTATTGTTCTCTATTCCTTTAAGATTGTTTACACCTGCTGTATCTGTATGGTGGAAATACGGTATACTCATGGGCTACTGCACTTCCTTCCCAGCTGTTCAGTGACACTGTGTTAGTAGCTTGACATCTGCCACATTGGGATTATTTACACCGTGGGAATTGGCACCAGCTACAAATCAGAGCTTTCTTACTCTCGGTAGATCCTGTTGTTAAACATTCAGCAGCATACCACTGAAATATAGTAATACATGAAATCTCTCCCATCACATTCCCCCAGTTAAACACTTCAGCACTTCGCAATCTATTCTTGACTTTCCTCTTCCCACTATGTAATTATCTATTTCTATATATGCATCTCCGTTTTAATTGCTGTGTGCTCTATTTACTTAAAAACAAAATGTTGGTTATCTCTCAACATTGATACGTATAACGTATTTTCTTCTTTTGAAGAGCTATGTTGTTTTTCCATTTGTCAAATGTACCATAGTTTATTTTGTCTCCTAGTCATTGGTAGTTGAATTAGTTGTTCCTAGGTTCTCTCCCGCACAATTATAAATAACATCACACATAAACATTCTTTACATTCTTTTTTGTTTATACACAATGGATTTTAAGAAGTGGTACTGGCATATCAAACTATTGATATTTTAAAATTTTATGATTAGAAAATGCCAATTGTACTGGAGGTCAGATAGGTAAATTTCAAAGCAATGTTTATTTATTCTACATTAATTAAATTTAAATTAAATAAGAACATTTTAACTGATTGATTAAAATTTGATATTTTAAAGGTAATATTTAAGAGTAAACTTTTAAAGTTAGACAAGGGTGGGTCTATGTGTTTTGCTTGTTTGTTTTGTGTCCTGGAAACACAGTCTGTAAATTGGGGAAGCAGTATTGGGCAGAGGGCCTACTTAATAGGAACTTGCTATGACCTGAATTGTGCCCCCCACCCCAATGTATGTGTGGAAGCCTTCACCCCCAATGGGATGCTGTTTGGAACTGTGGCCTTTAGGAGGTAATTAGGTTTAGATGAAGTCAGACAGGTAGGGCTCTCCATGTGAGCACACAGCGACAGCGCTGTCCTCTACACCCCAGGAAAGGAGCCCTCACCAGAAAGCAACCATGTCAGCACCTGGAGGGTGGACTTCCATCCTCTAGACCTATGAGAAAGGGCATTTCTGTTGCTAAAACCACCCAGTCTGTGGTATATTGCTATAGCTACCTGAGCCGCCTAACACAGAACCCAGTTTCAGCCTTTTCACCGTTGGCAGATGATCAGTGATTAAAAGGTCCCACCCGGCCTTTGGGCCAGTGGCCCCAGGCACCAGAGCCTTTCCTTTCTGTCAGCAGGTCAGCACTGAGTGAGTTGAGCTGGCCTGTTAGTACACACAGCTCCTGGCCATTTCCTGAAAGTATTTTTGCCCCCCTCTGCTGACCCCTGCAAGGTTAATGGTTTCTGTGTCACTCACTCAGGTCTTAGCACAGCAAGAACCACTGGGGGCCGTGACCCAGCCACCTGGACGCCTGTGCGGTTCAGTTAGCAGTGGAAAGGAAAGAAAGGGGCATGTGATCTGCAATCTTCCTGCCATAAAAAAAATAACCCGGCGTTCAATCAGTGGACGGTTTCCTTGAAGACATATTTATGATGAGAGGTGGCATCTAATTTTCTGGAGGTCTCTCAAGGTCACAGTACGCATCTCTTAGATGTGACTTACGCATTCGTGTGCGTTAGCTCACCCAGCCTCCCTTACAGGGGAGCCGACAGAAGCACAGAGAGACTTAATTGGGTTCAGATAGAGCCCATAAATGACAGAGCCCAGTGCTTAAGGGACCTCCCAGTCCTTTGGGGCTTCCGGGTTGAGATTGTTGGAGTAGCTGCTGAGATCTGCCCTTCCGCCTGCTACCCAGGACAGACAGCCATGAGCCCTGTTATCACCGGGGGCCACCCACGTATTAATATCACCAACTCACATTCATTGAGTATTAATTATTCTGCCAAACCTTATGCTAAGTGCTTTTCATGCTTTATCTCATTTAATTCTCTCTACAGCCCTTGTAAGGTTTACATGATAAGTCCAAATCTTACTTTAAAACAGTACTTCAGAATCACGGCTGCATGGTGAAATCCCCTGGGGAGATTTTAAAAAACTGATGTCTATGGCTCATCTCAAACCAGTTAGAACACCTGATCTGAGGCCCCTGCACCAATAGTTTCTAAATCCATGCAGGTGATTCCTATCTACTAGGTACCTTAATCTATCTGATAGGAATATTCGCTCTTTCGAAAATCGGCGTAAGAGACTCCTTTGCACTTTGGTACCTTTCTTTGTACCTTCTTTCTGCTTTGTTTTCTCTCTTGCTCCTGTTTCCCTAACCATCAGCAGGCTAAGGGACTCCATCACCATTTGAATTTATGTTCATTTATTCAGCAAAGGTGTTTTGAGGATTCGCTGGGTATAATAGATGCTCGAGTGAATCCTCAATCGTGGCATCAGACTGCTAACTGCCCTCCAGAGTCATCCATCTTGTCAAAAATGGCCAGTTTTCCTTCTTTTTTATGGCTGAATAATATTTCATTGTACATGTACCCCACATATTCTTTTTCCTTTCGTCTGTCAAAGGATGTATGGGCTTCCATATCTCGGCTGTTGACAGCAATGCTGCCATGAACATAGGTGTGTAGATAATTCTTCAAGATCTGATTTCAGTTCCTTCGCAGTTGCTCCGTGTTAACTATGTGAGGTGATGCATGCGTTAATTACCTTGATCTTGGTAATCATGCTACAGTGTATATGTATAACAAATCATCACGTTGAGCCCTTTAAATAGGTACAATTATATGTGTTAATTATTCCTCAATAAAGTTAAATAAAATAACCCTAAAAAAAATAAGAGAGAAAACGATCCAAGAGCAATTGCAAGAGATTATAAATGCATACATGCCCAGATGGAGGAAGTTTTCGGAATATAGAGAAGGGAATGGCGGGTGGGGTGTGCAGGGAGGCACCTCCAGGGGTTTATGGGCACCCCTGGTACCTAGATTAAGACCCATTATCCTGTACTTTCCCTGAGGCTGGCAGAACCCAGAAAAAATGCTGCCGACCAAGAGACCAGCTTCCTAGTCTTCCCTTCTGTTTGAAAGTGGTTCCTGGCATCCACCTTTATTCTGAAACACTCCTCCCCCACCCTCTTACCCCACCCCCTACCCAAGAGCTTACTTCCTGGATCTCCTTTTAGAGCTGACATTTCACCACAACAGGTCAGATGTGCTTGAATCCGAAACGCACAGAGGACCCTGAGTTCCTTAGCAGGGAATCTCGGCTCAGACAATTATCCAAGAGAGGCCACCCAGCCCACAGCGCTGCTCTACCAGGCAAGCTTTGCTTATCGGGCCCACCTGTGCCCGGTACCATGCGTGCTGCCGACTCAATGCTCAGTAGAGGCAACAAAAGAAGCAGAAGCCACGGCCCTTGTCTCGCACAGCCTAGAATCAACGGGGAACGGCCGTGCAAGTATACTGAGGAAACCTTTCATTCTTCACCGATTCCACGTGGACTGAATATCTTCCTAACGAGTGCTTACCTGTCTGCAGCAGGGTGGCTGTGGGCCATGTCTGGCCACTGCTGGCTTTTGTTTGTGTCGAGTCAGGAATAGTCTCTACGTTTCTAAGTAACAGAAAAAAATCCAAAGACAAGTGAATTTTGTGGCACATAAAAATGAGATGAAATTTCAGTCTCAGTTCCATTCATAAAGTTTGACTGACACACAGCCACACTGTTCATTTTTGCTTTGCCTGGGGCTGTTTTGGGGCTACTGGGGCAGAAATTGAGTAGTTGCAACAGACATTTTGACTCTCAAACCAAATATATACATACATACATACATACACACACATACATGCATATACATACATACACACACATACATACACATATACATACATATATACACACACACATACATACATACAAATAATCTGTTTCTGTCGGAAAAAGTTTGCCAGCCACAGTTTTCAGCTTGGCAGAAAGTGCATGCCTTGGGGACTCCAGCAGACCCTGGGGTGGGTAGATTCTCCCCTGTGCCACTTAGCTTTCTATGTTTGTGAAACAGAAACAATACATTCTTACTGGGCTGTTGTGAGGATTAAATCAGCTGTTGTAAATATAAATGAAAACCCCGTGAATTACATGTAGTATAAGGCTCTATAAATATTGGTTACCTTCACCCACCTTAATTATATGCAGATCGAATTTCCTGTATAGGTGCTAAAAGAAAGACACAGTTGCATGCAACTAAGTCCCACTCTTAATTAGATGTACACAATTAGAGAGGTGTACACAAAAGATAAAGGAAAAAGGAATGGAACAGATGTGTTAACTGGGTATTTTTCATGTTCCAGAACAGTCTTGCCATGCTTGTTTAACCCATTACTTATTTTTTAGCACTTAGCATAATCCCTGGCAAATAAATATTACTGAATAAAACGATGCATTTTCCCATTCAGTCCCCTTAGTCATTGGCATAGTTGTCAAATGCTTGATTTATGGAATCAGACCATTAGAATTAGGTATCAGATTCTGCTCCATAGAGCGCATAAACTTGGGCACACCAACTTCTCTGTGCCTATGTCCTCACCTGAAAATGCAAGTACAGGCATACCTTGAAGATATCGCAGGTTCGGTTCCAGACCTCTACAATAAAGCAGGTATCACAATGAAGTGATTCGTAATCTCTTTGCTGGTGGAGGGTCTTGCCTTCACTTGGTTAAAAAAAGGGGGGTAGGGTAGCAACATCTGTGAAGTGCAATAGAGTGAGACACAATAAAACAAGATATGCCTGTAATGAGAAAGCATTGCCCGTGGTCGGCAAACTGCGGCTCGCAGCAAGCCGCAGTTTGCCGACCACTGGGGCCCTAGGATTATTGCAAAGAAGGAATGAGATTTAAAGCATGCCAGACAACTCTGTGACCCAAAGGAGGGCAGGCATGACAACTGAGTCAGACGAGGGGCTCCCAAGACGCAACACTGGCGTCTTTGAAACCTTGTCTTGTTGCTGTGGCAGTAAGCGGGAAACCCTGGCAGGGTCTTACTATGGAAAGACTCAGAAAAATTTCAAGATGCAAATCTGGCAGAGTGGCAGGAGTCAAACCGTAAGGGGCAGCATCCTGAGCTGGGTCTTGAGGCAGGTGGACGCAGGGGCTGTGGAAAAGAATGGGGATGAGAAGACCTGCACGTAGGGGCGCCAAGCCATTTCGTTTGTACAGGTAGTCCCTGACTTGGATGCTCAATTTACAATTTTTCCACTTGATGAGGGTGTGAAAGTGATAAGCATTCAGTGGAAACCATACTTCAGAATTTGAACTTTGATCTTTTCCCAGTCTAGCTGCATGAGGCCCAAAATGCCAGATGCTCACGAGGGCAAACAGCTGGTATCCTACAGTGTATTCACGGTGTTAGGTGATTTTGCCCAAGTGCGGGCTAGTGTAAGTGTTCCGAGACACGTACAGTAGGCTAGGTTAAGCTACGATCTTTGGTAAGTTAGTATAGTAAATGTATTTTTTATTTACAATATATTCCTATTATGTGCCTGGAAAATTTCTGGACAGCCCTAGTATTTCCCTTGCCTCACCCAAATACTGATGCTCCTGGTGTTAGGATGGGGTTATGTCCCAATAATTTGGACGGAATACAGTCCAGCCCTTGACAAGATTCAAAGGGAAGAGATAATGCTGCCCGAAGCCAGTGAGAGCTGGCACTTTGGAGGATGGCTGCCCAGCACAAGCAGAAGTGGGAGGGGACACAGGCACTGTTGGAAATACCGCCAGCCTTGAGCGTGCATGAGGAGGAAGCACGCCCCCTTCCCTCCCACCCTCCGGTCGGCCCCTGCTTCCCACCTGGAGGCAGCTCCCAGGGACCCCAGGTGACGCATCTGAAAGGCTAAGCCTCCTGGGCTACAGCACCTGGAGTGGACAGTTGGAGAGTACACGGCAGGATGCCAGGCACGGACGAAGCCCCCCCGGGGTGCTGCTCTGTCCACTTCATAAATGGGGGTGAAAGCAGGGAAGAAGGCTGTGAGCTCACTGGATGTGTTTGCAGCGCTTGCCTTTTCTTGGAGCGTGTACCGTGCATAGTGTACCTAGCATGCCCTTGTTTCAGTTTGAAATTGCACAAAGCGGCTTGTCCTTTCTGCAGTCCATTAGCTCAGCGCTCATCCGGGCTCTAGTGCACATTCAGCTGGTCAGAATTGGCCCGACCCTGGGCGTCGTCTCACCCTCCTTGGTTAGCAAATGAGACGTCATCTCATGCAGCGAAGCATCCAGCCAGATGAGTAGCGAGAGGCAGGCTCATTATTTGTAAAACATTCAAATCTCCATGCCGACAAGCTGGTCAGCAGATCTGACTTCTACGTGGAGAGAAGTTATTTTTCAGAACCTGATAGAACATCGGTGGGGGTGCCAGACCCCCCAAAGCAAGCTGTGTGGTGCTGTTCTCTCCTCTCTACCTCTGGCTTTTCTAGGCATCGTCATATGCTCCATTTTGTTCAGTGGTAATTTAAGACCAAAATCTTGGCCTCTGAGCATTATGCTCCCCTATAAAGCTCCAGAAAACCCCTTCT
Organism: Craseonycteris thonglongyai; assembly: GCA_004027555.1. Lineage (NCBI taxonomy): Eukaryota > Metazoa > Chordata > Mammalia > Chiroptera > Craseonycteridae > Craseonycteris > Craseonycteris thonglongyai. The sequence goes on from PVKE010000330.1 coordinate 118,666, forward strand.
TCTTACCGGAAGAAGTCTTGGGTAACAGGGCTGTCACTGCAGTGCGCTGGGCGTGGCCGGGATGTCTGTTCAGTATCTGTTACATCCCGCTCGGTGGTAGACTAGCTATCAAAGGCCGTCTCGTCTCTGAGCGGCTCCTGTTAGAGACTTCATCTCCTGGTGGGTTTCCTGGGTGGGAAGACAGCCAACACCACAGAGTTGAGAGCACTGTTTCTGCCTTAGGTTTTTCTTATCAACTTGCTGTCTGAAATGTGCAGAGTCACTTTACTTCTATGATCTAAGGATTATCTGAAAATTTGTCCAAATCTGGGAAATGGCAATAATAATGTTGGCCCAAGACAGCAGCCTAGGGTCCTTGGAAATCGAGTTACTCTTTCTTTGGGGTTCCTTTGAGACAAAGCAAGTAGATTTGGGGTCTTGGTGCTTCTGTCAGCTCTCTAGGGTGCCATAATAAAGGACCACAAACTGGGTGGCATAAACAGAAATTGATTCTCAGTTCTGGAGACTAGAAGTCCACAGTCAAGGTCTTGGCTGGACCACACTCCCCCGGAGGTCTCTAAGCAGTAATTCTTCCTTGCCTCTTCCAGCTTCTGGGAGCCCCAGGTGTGTTTCTTTGCTTAACTTCAGCATTTGCTATGATCTTCACACGGCCTTCCCTCGGCATCTGTTTCTGTCTCTTCTCTTATTAGGACACCACTCTAATTTAGTATGGCTCATATTAACTTGATGACATCTGCAAAAACACCCTGTTTTCGAATAAGGTCTCATTCACAGGTCCTGGGAATGGGACTTGACCATTGCTTTGGGTGGTACCCAGTCCAACCCACAATAGTACTTTTCCTCAACTTGTTATTTGCAAAGCACTCTTTGGTTAAGAGGAGCGGTTTGCAGATACTCCTTGGGTCTGCACAGTTGACCAGGAATTTCCCCCTTCGTTTGGCAAATGAGTCTAGAAGGAGGAAGGAACACTGAGATGAGTTCAAACAGATTGGTTAGAGGGATGTGGCAAGTTGGAGGAGGAAGAGGAATAAAGCACAGGGAAAAGGTGAGGGTCTCAGGGATCCCTACGCTTTGTTTTCTTGGGTTAGTTATTTTTCTTTGAGCTTCCCACCTTAGCCTCTCTGAGTCCATGTTTCCTCGGGGAAATGAGAATGAGGTGGGGCATGGATTTGATAACCTCTGAGGATTCTTCTCCCTTAATATTTTTTTATTCTACGAACAAACAAACAAATAGCAGAGTGAGCAGCGAACTCTGCCCACCTGGGAGGGTCCAGCAGCCTGAAGCAATGGGTTTCTACTCAGTAAGGACTCCTGCAAACTGGCAAGAGAACCCAATAGAAAAACAAGCCAAAGACTTAACCAGGCCTTTAAAAGAGGCTACCCCAGTGGGCAGGTAACATCTGAAAATGTGCTAAGCTTCATTAATCATTAGAAATGCAACTTATAATCCATAATGTGATCCCACTACGTGTATACAAAGGTCTCAAATACAGCAAGGCAGGCAATGCTAGTTACTCGTCAGCATATGGGTCAGTTGGCACTCATGCACTGCTAGTGGGGCTGTATGTAGGATGAACCACTTTGCAGCATCTACTTCAACCGAACATGTACACTCTGAGACCCAGAAAGCCCACACGGCCAGGCGCGCTGCCACTAGAAAGGCATAAGTAGGACACTGAAAGACATGTTCAAGAATGGTGACGAGAGCTTTCAAACTGGAAATCACCCAAATATCCCTCAGCAACGTAATGGGTAACGAGGGTGAGATATATTCATATTATGGGTTATTACACCGCATTAAGTGAACAAGCTACAACTCCATGCAATAATGTGGATGGATTTCACAGACATAGTGTTGAGCCAAAAGGCCATTCGGTTTATGTAAAACGTAGAAATGAATAAATCTAAACTGTGATGTAGGAATCCAGGATAAAAGAAGGATCGTGTGTGTGTGTGTGTGTGTGTGTGTGTGTGTGTGTGTGTGTGTCTCTAAAGGAGTCGACTGGGAGGGGCATCTTAGTCTGTTAGTGATGCTTCGTTTCTTGGTCTCGCTTCTAGTTATAATGGCGAGTTCATGTTGTAGGAATTCATCGACCAGCGCACTTATGATCTGTGCTCTTTTCTGAATGTATGTGCTACTTCAATAAAGAGGTTGCCTATAGAAGTCACCAAAACAAAAGTATTCTGCAAGTCTTAGTTAAAAAGTGTTTGTCAGTTACCAAACCCTGTATGTTCTTAGCCCTGTCACAATTTTGGCCAAATATATTCTATCCAGTGAACGAAGAGGAAGGGTGAAGTTTTGTTCTCTTAAAGGACCACGCCTCATGATGGGAGATGAGACCCCACCCCCATTTTGACCCATCCCCGCCCACCCAGAGCCTGCCTCCCCATTTGAGGCCCCAAAGAATGTCCATATGCTTGAGAGCAGGACCCACTGTGTTTCCCATCTCAGTAGATCTGGTGCCTGGCACTTAGAAGTCACTTGACAGATATTGAATGAATGAATGAATGAGTGAGTGAACCCTAGCCTTTAGTAAGATCTGAGCAGCCCTTTCTACTCCATCCATCCACACATTCAAAAATCCAAGCCAAGACAAGGAAGGCTTCAGGTGGAAGGATTTTCATTTTCTCTCTGTGATAAAGAGCTTTTGGGAAGGAGGAAAACATTTAAAAATTTAAAAGTAGAACATTTAATTTATAGGATCAAAAGTGAGCCCCAAGTGAAATCAGCAGGGGATTTTAAATTAAGTGGTTTTTAATAAACTCACCTATTGGGTCATGCTTAAAAACTCTGGAACTTCAAAGCAGAGCAGAGCAAAGGCACAGTTCTGAGGGTCATTCTATGAGCATGACTAGGATGAGGGTCCGCGTGGTCGCCTCAACCTCCTGCATGGAAGCCCACTCAGTGCCCACCTTGGGTTTGTCTGGTTCAAACCAGCAAAGTCACAGGAAACGCTCAAGGCCTGAGAAACGAAGCTTCATGTTCGTTCCTTGCAGTGCAGGTGGAGAGCTGAGAAAATGCAGACGGAAGCCAGTGAGGACACAGAGTGACGGCAGAAGTGAAATGCTACCGGACTCCTGGGGGGAAGAGGGATCACACACATGGGGACTTCCAAAGCTGTTTAACTTTATTTAACCACCGTCTCCTCAACTTAATTAACTGGTTTAGCCCTGCTTCCCGCAACATCTATTGGCATCCTGCAGAATGCCTCGTGACACACTGTGGGGAACAGTGAGTTTAGGAATAAAAGGATTCATCTGAAACCTGCTCTGAACTGGCCCGAGGGAGGCACATAGTCATGTTAAAGCCCGGTTTCTCCTTCTGAATTAAGGAAGCACTGGTCTGAATTGACCAAGCCAACGCTTAGGTGTATTCTTGGCTAAAACATGAAAGCAGGCTGCTTAGAGAGAGGAGGGGGAAGGGGGTAAATAGTGGCAGAACTGCCCCTTAAACAAGTTTTCCTAATGCAAGGTTGAGGTGTTCCCTTGGCTGAAAGCGTTTTAACAGGTTCTCCTTGCAGGCCTCAGGACACGTGCTGAGAAGTGAGTTGGTGAAGGAAAAAGGATCTGTGTGCCTCGCAGGAGGCAAAGTTGACATACGTTTGCTCTGAAACAGTGCTGATTTCAGTCTTTCTTGGTTCCCTCTGGCTCCTCACGCTTATGTCTGTCGGGGCCAGGCCCACCTTAGGTGTGAAGCCTCAGCTTCCCACAGGACTGCCCTGCCCTTCCCAGCCTGGCATGCATGGTCTCTGGCCCCAGGTTTTCACAGGCCATCTGGTTATGGCCTGGGATCTTCTCAAAGTCCTTTGGACATTCCCTGGCTGTTCCTCTAGGAGCTACCTGACTTGTTCTGGCCTTAAGCACTGATTCACCCAGGTCTTGCCGTATTTAATGCACATGTGCAGACACTTGCACATACACCTAAAAGCAACACGGCACGGTTGGAAGATCACAGATCAAAGACTGAGATTCCGTTTGCCACTCATAAGCCAGGCCTGAGCCATAGCTTCTTCATTTGTAAAACAGGAGTAATTCCATCACCCTGGCAGGTTTGTCATGAGAACCAGAGGCCACCTAAGGAAAGCACCTCGTTCCTGGTACACAACAATTGCTTAAAACATGGGAGGCATTGTCCTCATTTTTGGTTTATTCTCCCCTTTGCAGTCGCTTTGGTAAAAATCCTTGTCTGGCTCATGAAAGAACGGGACTGCTCTGTCCTCTCTGCATGGACCTCCCCCTCCCTTCCCTGCCATCAGGGATTCTGGGCGATGGCTACATATTCAGTGAGGCAAGAAGGAACGGTGCCCCCTGATCCACAAATGAAACGCCCCTCCACCTTTAATTGTTTATTTATTCATTTACTTCTTTTTTTAAAAAAGATTTATTTTTATTGTTTTTGACAGAGAGAGAGATACAGAGACAGAGAGAAGGGGGAGGGCCCAGAGCGGTCTCCATAGCTGCGCATCATTGGTTTTTCCACATAGTTTCATTCCACAGGTGGGCGTGGGGCTGCACAGGGCAGGAACTGGGCCGGGGTCTCGCCCCGGTGAGAACTGAACTGGGGGCACTCTCCAGTGCAGCATATGGGTCCACATGGGCCAGAACCAGGTTTCAATCCTCAGTCCCCGGGGCTGCAAAGTAAACGCTTAACCCACTGAGCCATCTGGCTTCACCCTCATTCACTTCTTTAGTGTGTGTCTCTTAAGCTCCCAATGTAACAGCTAAAGGGAAAGGCTGTCCCCCAGGGGCCCATCCAGCTCCGTTGGGGGGTCCCTGTCAAATTTCAGATGCGCTCCCCTGAGCAGAGCACTGGTCTCCGTGGCCAAGGGCTTGCTCCGTGCTCCCCAACAGCCACCACGAAGCTGGGCGAGTCATGCAGCAGCGACTGCCAGGCCGAGGCCAACGTAAGCTTTTGGGCACCAGCAAAGCAGTGCCAGCATCAGCCTTTGCAAAGTCCAATCTGTGTCGTTTCAGCTTGAAAGGGTCCAATTTCAGAAGGAGCCATTTTTATCATTTTAACCAGTGTTCACTTAACAAGCTTGCTCCCACGTTGCATGCATGCACATAATTTGTATTAATTCTAGTGGGAATTATGCAAGTCGAGCACATGATAATTAGGCACCTTCGTGAGGAGATGCAGTTTTCATCGCTGTTATTTTATAAGCTTTTAGGTACCACTTCATATTTTTAGAGCCCTTGACAATCATAATTAGGGTATCTCCCCAGCACCATAGGAGTGAGGTCAATAAATAGAGTTATGCTTTTCATGGAAATGTTTTTCTGGCTCTTGTACAATCTGAGTGCAAACTCTTAACCTTTGCAGAATCAAGCCCGTATCAGTGTGATTATATTTAACCGCCTAAACAGACTCTTTAGCTGCTTGAGAACATAATTTATGCACATAATTTTCCTTGTGGTGGATTTTCTTTCCTTTAATATGTTTTATGTTTTTTTCTTATTGTGGGTTATAGCCGTTAGTTGCCACGTGCAATAACTCCAAGGCTCCTCAGAGTCACACTGGTGGTGACACTATCAGCTGCTTCTTGACAGATGACTGGGAAGGACTATGGGCCTGGAAGGAAATATGTCAGAAATGTTAAGTATCTGGAGCTTTCCACACACAGGAGATTTTTAAGATCTCTAGAAGGATGAGTGAATTTGCCATAGTAAATGAATTACGAGGCCTGCAGCTGTATTAGCAATGAACAATTCTCTGTTTAGCAATACCGAGTGCTGGGCCTACTTTAGACTTGTTTTTTATGCCATGGGATTTTTACTTTGAGGTAAGAAACAATAATTTACATCAGGTACCAGGTACTTTGAAAGAGACGATGTTTTAGTCCTCACTGCCGCATACCACACATGAGGACTCGGAACTCAATAGCTCAGTCACGAGGTATTGCTAGTCGGTGATAGTAACATCAGGGCTGAAACTGGAGGCTTCTGTTTCCCGGACCAGTGCAGTTTTCATGCTCCGTGCAGCTCCCTCTACTGCGACACAGCTGCGAAGATGCCTATGCTCCGGAATTCTGCATCGGCGTGCGGATGAAAGGATGTTTATTGGACAAATCATCTGTGCTTGATTATAAATTTATGAGCAAAGACAAATGTTTTCACCTATGCTGGACAGCTTGATGTGGCCTCTTTTATTTATATTTGGGGGGGAGGGGGGGGAAGGAAAACTGGGTCATTCCCTCTTAAGGGAGTGACCACAACTGAAGCTGTTGGCGAAAAGCCTACCCAAAACGTTGCTTTATCGGCTCACTTCACAGGCTCAAAGGCCTCCGGTCTCTCCGGTAGTCTAAAGGACAAGGCACAGTTTCTAAATGGCATGCCGGGCCCATGTGAGTCTTGCTGCGATTCAGTTTTTCCCCCTTTCATCAGACCATTCCTGCCAGCCAAACTGGCTACTTAACCCCCTCTCTTTGCCATCTTGGCAAAGTCAATACTCAGCTTGGTTCCCTCTTCAGAATCCCAGCATGTTTACTAAATAGACTATTCGACATGCCCCGATTCAACCAAGACTCAGAATCCAAAAGAACGTAAAACTTCCTGAGCAAACATGTCACAGAGCTCACGAAACTCACTCTCTGCTTCTGCAATCCCGAGCTTCAGCCTCTTTGTCTCTCCTGACTTACAATGTCCTTAGCAGGGCGGCAGCTAGTCATGATCATGGCCTTTGTGCAGATGCAGGAACTGAGGCGTGAAGAAGAGAGGCGTGACTTTCCCAATGTCAGCGCTAGCAAAGGCTTGGCAAGTGCATCCCACTGTCCTGTCTGCAAGAGGGTCTTCACCCCAGAACGTCAGAACTAGTGAAGATTCTGTGCATCCATACCAGCGGGGTCTATGGGCTGGATGTCCCTCGTGTCTTGAGGTTTTGAAAGAATGCTTTTGCCAAACGCCAATGCCAAATGTGTACTTGGCCCACATGAGCTAGTGAGGATCAGGGATCCAGGACCCAGTGCCTGGTCAGAGTGAGCTGCCCTTGTCATGCCAGACAAACCAATGGAGACCCGGTCTGGCCTTGAAGCACATGTCCTCGTTCAGAAGCTATTTCTTCTGTACTTCATTTTAGAGGTACGTTGGGAGCACCTCCTAGGGCTGTATTGACACGGTTGACCAAGGATGTAGCAGTTAGAGAAGTGCAGTCCATGTTCTCAGGGACGAAGGCCTAATAGGGAAGGAAGATGAGGAACCCAGAAAATGCAAAAACACTGACAGATCCCAGAGGCAGTAAGAACCCCAGGAGCTGCCCCCAGCAAACCCACTGTGATCTGAGTGTGTGGGGAAGTATCAGCGAGAAGTGTCCTGAAATAAATGATGTCTGACATGAAACACCAAGGATGCGGAGGATTACCGACGTGAAGGTCAAAACTAACCGACAGGCTGCTCCCTTCAGAGTTGCGGGTGCCTCTCAGGTAGAAAATATAATTTTTCTCCAAATACGTGCTGCTGGAAGAAGTAAAAAGTCTCAGTGTTGTTGCATAGGTGTGATTTGGGAATCCGTTTCCTTCCAACCGCCTTAGAAATGTATATACGAGGTATCAACTAAGATCATTTTTCAGCTGCCTGGCATTGGCTCCCCTGACCGTTCCGCTGAGCTAGGCACCCTGAGGAGGATGGATGTGGGAGCCCATGGGTGCCACAATTCCATCCGCCAGATTAACTGCAGTGGGCCACAGGGAAATCCGCTTGGCTTTCGACTGCTGTGCTCTGTGCTCTCTCTACAAGCTCCACCTGACCTGGGAGGAACGCGACAGCTGCCTCTGAGCCGGCCGGCTTAGCCAAAATGCTTTCTCCTTGTTACACTTTTATTCTTTTTTTTTGGTCCTGTGTAACACATTGAATTGTTTTACCATTTTTGAAAAATGCAAAAGGGTATACAATGGCAGCGTCCCTGGCTACACAATTCCCCGTTCACCCAGGTCACTCCCCATAAAAACTAGTCCCCCTCCCCCCCAAAAAAACATGAAGGTAGCGAGGAAGAGGAAACAACCTCTTAGTATCCATTTCTTATGAAACGAAAGGCTTTTGGAGCTCATCTTAGGGACCCAGCATCAGCTCCGCCTTCACCATAGTCTACGTCTGTGTTACTGTGGTGGCCTAAGGAAGGCGATGCAAGTCAGGAACATGGAAATGAGCGCATAGGGCTTGTAAGTAGAAATTGGCAAGACGCGCCCAGAATAAAGTCACAAAATAGTTGCAAAAAAAATGTGTTGCACAAACACCATCCATCACCTAAACCTAGGAAGGTTGTTATATCTGGGGGGGAAAAGAAAATAGGGAAAAACTTAATACATATAGGGGATGTACTGTGTATCAGGTGCAGGGCTAGGCTCTTTTTAAAATTAATGTGCTGAAACATACATCACGTCTTTAGAAGCGTACAGTTCAGTGGCCTTACGTGTATTCACATGGTAGTGCAGCCATCGCCGCCTCCACCTCCAGAAAGCCCTGGGTTCCTTCGCCCACCTCACTGGGTCCCTGCAGTGCCTTTGAGGACCACATTGATCTCCACACGATGCGGGCATGGCAGAGATGTTTCAAGTCTCATGCTGGGGAACTGGCAGCACCTGGAGTTGAACGCGGGGGTGTTCCTCTCTAATGCCGGTGTGCCTGGCTCTGTCTTCCTGTTGGTTTTCTCACCCTGCCTCCTATGCCGTTGCCCAGGGGTGATCCTGCTGCTGCTGGACAAACTGCGCAAGATGAAATGGGAGCAGATGTGGAGGCTGACCGCAGAGCGGGAGCTGATGGGCATGCTGTCCACATCCTTAGCTGACCAGGTGAGTGGCCAGGCTAGGAGACAGGGTCACCCCTGAGCACCCCGGTGCTGTTTCTCCAACGAACTTGAAAGTGGATGGGTCTGCATTATTTTTCTGCCCGTTGTGTGACTATACAGCTGGGCAGATCCGCCTTATTCTGCCAGTCTAAGCCAACAGCTCAGTGTATCTGTTTCATTCATTCAATCATTCATTCATTCAGCAGACTTTCACTGCACACTGCATGCCACAGACTGTTCAGAAATAGGATGACAGAGACAGATGAAGGGTGCAGCCCTTGGCTTCAGAGAGTGGACGGAAGCAGACGCATGAGTGCATGACAATTTGATGTGTTAAGCGGGGGTCGCCATCTTCAGCTCAGTGTGGGCAGCACACTGCCTGTCCCCTGAGATCCCCAAAACCACAGCCTATCTTTCGGACCAGGTTTCATTTGCCTTTTCTGGCAATCGAGCCTGACTTTTAAAGTGTAGCCTTTTGCTTAGATCCTGGACTATGACCCTATCCTCAAGGGAAATGCATTTAAATCAAAGGGACACACCACCTGGCTGGAGGGACTAGCTTTTAATCCAGGCAATCTGAACAAGCCCATGAACTCCACCAAACTATTAACATGAAATCATAAAAACCCCAGTTCTCATTTTCGCTAGGAAATGCAAGGGCCCGAGCCTTTGATCTCGGATCTGCCAGGCTGACACGTTTTGACTTTGAGTTTCCTGTGGTGTGAATGGCCATCTTGAGATGTAAAGATGATTTCTTTGGCTTCTCTGCATTTTATCCTTTCCTATTCATCCAAAAAGTGAGCTCCCTCTCTGATTTTTGGCTGAGTGTTCAATTGTCTGAGTCGTTGAAATCTTGCAAAGATTTCTAATAAAGAAGAAACAAGAAAGTCCGTAGGATTACTTCACTGTGATGTTTCCTTTTTTCTTTTTTCTGGCATTGTTATTATGCAATATTTCCCAAGCAGCCAGAAATGAATTTCCTTTTTTCAAATATGAGATATGCTATAATGAATGAGCTAAAAATTACCCAGGTAGCTGTTTTAAACCTGAGGGGAAATTCGTCCTCCATCAACATATTTTAAGTCAGGTCCCAAGGACTTGAGTGTGTCCCCAGAAGCTAGCAACTGAATGTCCAGACTCGATGAGGATAGTTTCTTCAGCCATCTCCCACCACAGAGGCGCATAGGTTACCCCCTGGCACCTCCTATCAGCAGCTGGTGCAGAAGCTGGACATGAACTCCAGAGAGGTGAAGCCTCTTTAGAAAAAGCCAGGCTTGGACTGGAAAGTGGGGAGTGCCGACCCAGGAGCCACCGCCTGCAGGAAGCCAAGGCGCGTGCATCACTGTGTCCCCCAAAACCCCAGGTACAGCTGCTGAGACAGGATCTGTCATTTGTGTCTGCCCCAGAATGAGCAGAGCTGCTTGTCATCCATCCTGCCATTTCCTCTCCAGCAGGCTCGGGATGCATAACACGGGGCTCCCTCGATGAGGTGGGGAGAGGGCCGGAAAAGTGACTTCATGTGTTCCACGCCCACTCAGGGGGGAAAAGACCCTCCCTCCCGGTCAGCCCCACGTCTGCTTGCCGTGTGGCATGTCATGACACCAGCAGGACCCATGGGCTGCACGGCAGTGTGGAGCATTCCTCCACCTCTAACCGAACATTAGGGCTTGGCTCCTGGAGCGAAAAGGCAAGGCAGGTGGCCCACGGTGGAAGCCGGTCTGGGTTCTGCCCAGGAGGCTGGAGAAGCCCTGGCATGCAGAGGTGGTGCCCAGCCTGGAGAGCCGGTCTCATCCTCGGAGCCCACCTGCCCGTTCTGACGGTGCCTCTGGCTTTCCCCCCCCCCCCCAGGATATTTTCAACGCCGTCATCAAACAGAACCCCTTCCTCGTCTATCAGCTCCCCTGCTTCTGGAACGTGCAGCTGTCGGACCACACCCGCTCCGAGCAGTGCTACAGAGACGTGTCGGACCTCAAGGTACAGCAGGGACGTGGGCGAGGCGCCCGGCCCTGGCGGAGGGAAGCGGGGCAGGGAGCACGCTTCGGGGTATGAATGGCTCCGAGCTCAGTGTGCGGTGTGGTGCCAGCGATAAGGGTGCAGAGAGCAGACAGAATGTGCTTTCTGCTCTGTTTCTCTTTTGTTTTCCTCTGCTTGTTTGGGCTTTCTGAAAAGCCGAAGGCCTCCCAGCATCAGAACCAGCTAGTTTGGTTATTCTTGCCCCCTGCTGCCGGCGGCTTTGGCGTTCATGTCAGCTCCCCAAATCCAGTCATAGAATTCAAGCAGAAACATTTATTGGAGGCCTCCCCTGGGCCAGGGGCCGTAGATGTGGATATGAGTAACATGCTTTTTACTTTCCAGTCATTCCTGGCTTAGAGGAAATATATGGGGGAATATAATATGACAGGTGCAGGTGAGGGTGGATGCAAGCCTACATACATCATTCTACCTCAGGAATAAGGGACAATCACAGAAAAGCCTTCCTCATTGGTCTCTAGGCATCAGAAAGTGGTAGGGCCTCGCAGTAGAGAGATGAAGAAGACCAGGTGTATCGGTTATCTACCAGGCTGCATAACAAACGATGCCAATAGTGGCTGAAACCCATCAGCGTTTACTTGGTGGATGAGTCTATGGGTTGGCTGGATGGTTGTCTGATTTTCACAGGCTTCGCCAGGTGTCTATGGTCAACTTCAGGTAGGATGGCTGGTGGTTGAGGTGGTGTGGCTGTCCTCCAGTGTCTCCCATATCCCATCAGCAGGCCTTGCTCTCACGGCAAAGCAGAGATGGAAGAGGAAGTCTTCGTGCACAATGGAAACCCTCAGTCCTTGTCGCTAGTGCTCTGTTGGCCAAAGTAGCCCTAGGGCTGAGCCACAGGCTGTGTCAGGTCCCCCACCTACACAGGAGGATAAAAACTGACCTCAGCTGTTAAATGACAGATCGGGGATGTGGAGCCTGGCCTGTCATACCAAGTATGTTTGCTTCTCCGGCTGTATCAAGCTGTAGATACACGCATGCATGGAGCTTATTTCATTTTACATGTATACCCGTTGCCCAAGTGACAGTGAGTGCAGTAACAGTAATTGCAAGTTTCAATAAGAAAAAAGGAGTGCAAACCTTGCTTTCGCAGTCAGTCAGTCTTTTCCAGTTGGCTTCTGACCCAAGCCCACCTGGGCATATTTCATCTTAAGTAGAGCCACAGTGCACATGGAGTTTTGTCCTCGTCCATTGCTTACCCATTCTTCTTACCTTAGCTCCCAAATCTTCACAAATACAAACTGCGTTGTAATCAACAGTTTAAAGTTCACACCTGCCCAGGGATGAAATCACAGAGTCAAAAAAAACTTTTTTTTAATGCACTTTAGGTTTATTGCAAACTGTTAGAAACTACTTAAAAATATTCTTTCCATCAGCGTGAATGAAATTCCTTTACTATGTCACGTACTTATTTGACATAAAGAAAATGGATGAACTACACAGGAACATTTCTAAGAACATCATGAACTAGAAGTTCAAAGGGAAAGAAAATAAAAGCAACTCTGAAAAGAACACCTTGAAATAAATGCTGGCTAAAAATTTTTTTTAATGTTTTGAAAGCATAGTTGATCAGTCTGTAAAGTAAATGAAATAGCACAGTTCAGGAGGAAGGATAAAGTGTGAATCTAAAGAATAAGCAAAAAGCAGCTAAATCTGACATTTGCTTCTGGGGGCATTTGCTGATCCTTGGTGGCTGGGAGCCTGGTTTAAAGGTAGGTGATTGTATATTTTGTTGTTCAGATGAGGGAAGGCTAGCCTGAGCTACACGGGGTCGATAGACCTACATCACGGTCAGGCAATATACTCATATATCCATTTTACTGAAAGGTTATGCACGGGAACTTGGGCTCCCACAGGAAGAAAGACAATCATTATAGAGGACCCTGGTAAAAAGTCAGGACAGTGTTCTTTAGGAAGAAGGAATATAATTCCAGATTCAAGAAGGAGTGTTGAACAAACAAACTAAAAACATGTGGGAAGCCCTAACAGCAATCTCTAAATAATACTAATAGTAATAATGTATAATTTGTAGGTTTAAAAAGGTTATACCTAAAGTATCAGTGAAATCACATAAGAAAGAAGGGAAGTGATTAGTGTCAAAGTACTCTGAGAACATTGTTTTGTTGTGGGGACAAGGTATGAACATTAGCCCCTGAGCTAGGTATGCATATTAACATTTCAAGGTTAAGCTCTAAAAGAATTTATAAAAGGGCTGCAAAACTTTCCCATCTCTGGTGGGTGGGATGGTGACTGGAATAAGAAAAACCAAAACAACCAAAATAGCTCAATCATTTTTTTCAAATGCAAAAAATAAAAATAAAAACAGAAAAAGTGGAAAAAATAGAAAGCAAGAAATCAAGATGATAGAAATAAGTTTAAATATATCAGTAGTCACATAAACTAATTTTGGCAATGAAGAGACAGATTGTCAGATTGAATGGGAAGCAATATTCAACATCGGCTATTTGCAAGAGCTGTCACGAGCACGTTAGCTCTCTATTATATGGTGGAAGTAGGACGTATTTTACGATGTAGGGTTTGGATGTAGTGGTCTAACACTGAGAAGTGGATGGCTTTCTGGAGAAAGTGCTCCAGGTTCAGTGGGAAATGACAGCAGATTGAAGCAATGCCTGTGTCCTCATAATAGGTGACATTTCTTAACCAGGCAGGGGCCCAGGAGACTTCCAAACCCTCAAATCATATTTTCATATCAGCAAATAAAAACAGGAAACTTCCACAAAAATCAGTGCAGCTAAAAATTCTGCCAGGCATGGAGAGGAAGAAAATCCTGGCACGTGTTATTGCATGGATGACCCTGGAAGCCATGCTAGGTGAACTAAGCCAGTCAGGGGAGGACGGATATCATACGATCCTTCTTAGATGAGATACCTAAAAGAGTCAAGTTCATAGAGACAGGAAGTGAAGCAGTGAATGACAGGGGCTGGGGCTGGGGAGGATGTGCAGTTCGTGGGTAAAGAGTTTCAGCATGGAATGACGGAAAAGTTCTGGGGAAGGTCTATGGTGGTGATGTTGCACAACAATGTGAATGTACTTAGTGTCACTTGAATTATGCACTTAAAAATGGTTAAAATGGTAAGTTTTATGTATATGTTACCACAGTAAAAATTAAAAATTCTAGGGCAGAGAAGGGGGTCTTGACAGGTGTCTTGCGAAATTGATTTTTTTTCCTTTTTTTATTGTTTTTGACAGAGAAAGAGACAGACACAGAGACAGAGAGAAGCGGGGAGGGCCCGGAGCAGTCTCCATAGTTGCACATCATTGGTTTTTCCACATAGTTTCATTCCACAGGTGGGCGGGGCTGCACAGGGCAGGAACTGGGCCGGGGTCTCACCCCAGTGAGAACTGAACTGGGGGCACTCCCCAGTTCAGCATATAGGTCCACATGGGCCAGGACCAGGATTCATTCCTCAGTCCCGGGGCTACAAAGTGAGCACTTAACCCACTGAGCCATCCCGGTTTCCCCAGATTGATTGTTCTTGGGAGAATTAGTGTGAGTTTCATTAAAGACACCAGGCTGGTCTTCTTGAGTCAGGATATTAGGCATGATATCTGAGGAGTCCTCTAAATTGGCAGCCAGGAAAAGGGAAAGAAAGGTCATCGTAAATGAGAGGAGACTCTTTATGTGTGAACTTTCAGCCCCAACATCTTCTAGATGCCGACAAAGCTAGATCTCTGAGTGTGTCTCGTCTACTTACCACAGACATACATATGCCTCCATATGCCTGTATTTATGTTTATTGAATGGTTACTATACATACGCCAGGCACTGTGAGAACCCTGGTAGTGCTGTGGGAAACAAAATGAAGCCATCGGTCACCTAGAGCTTACGCATTGGCGTAGCAGATGGCTACACCAATTTGGCATTGCTTAGTAGTAGTTTAATTATTGTCACTTGGAACCTATAAAAGCAGAAGAATCTGTGAACTTTTTCTTGGCAGCCTGTCATGTAAGTAGAGGAATTACTATCAGACAATAAAACCATGACGTACAGTCAAACCAAGTTTAACTCCTATCCTTTTAGATAAACCTAAAAAGAACCTGGAAGTCATTTTTACCCAGTAGTATCTTATAATTAAATCTTACACAGAATTGTAAAATATAGCCAACATATACAAAAGCGGAGCTGCCTTGGAGGTGGGGAGTGGGTTAAGGGATGAGGGACAGCGGTTGATAGGCCCAAGGCCCGCCCTCTGGGTCATATCAGAAGGCGTGGTCCAAGAATACAGCGTTTCTACAGGTTCCTCCAGGCCAACCTGGGCCTCAGATTTCAGGCCAAGATTCATCTTTGTCATTTTCTTGTCTTTTCTTGTCTTCTTCTTCCTATTTTTAGTTTTATTTCATCCATTATGTTCAACAGTTATGAAGGACCTCCTATTTGCTAGTTACTATATTTTTCTGTAATACACTTAAGTTCTCACTTAACATCGTTCACAGGGTCTGGGAAAATGACTTTAAGCAAAACAGCATATAACAAAACCAATTTTACCATAGGCTGATTCATATAAAGAGTTGAGTTCTTACGGTGGATTTCTGGTCATAAAAACATCACCAAACTTCTGCATAAAGACCCCAATCACTCCTAATATTAAATATTGAAATAAATGTGAGCTACACAGGTATTTGAGAAAGATTAATAAAAGCCAGTAAGATAATTCTTTTTTTTTTTAAGATTTATTTTATTGTTTTGAGAAAAGTTGAGAGAGAGAAGGGGAGAGGGCCCAGAGCAGCCTCCATAGTTGTACATCATTAGTTGCAACATAGTTTCATTCCACACAGGGGCATATGAGGCCACATGGGTTGGAACTGAACTGGGGGCCTCCCACATGGGAGGCGAGAAGCTTCACCGCCATCCTGGTGGCTACCCGTTGCACCGCAGTTCAGCACGTGGGTTTTGCACAGGCCGGGGCCAGGACTCAATCTCCCAACCTCACGATTGCAAGGCAAGCACTCAACCTGTTGAGCTATCCCGGCTTCCCATAAGAGAATTATTTTCCAACCTGCTTATTCCAGTTAGGGGTTGTGGATGACAGGACCCACACTGGACAGCACGCCCTTCCATCATAGGGCACAAGCATGCATGTGCAACACACAGTATTTAATTACATTACAAATACGAGTGGCAGAAAAACACATCAGGTAATAAGTGCAGCTCACTCCTGGTGAAGCATAGAGTTTACTATGTGGGTGCAGACGTGTTCCCACTTCCTACTAGAGAGTAGCTTACTGGCCTTGAGCATCCAGCGCTGGGCGTTTGCGGAGAACTTTGTGCTCAGTATAGGTTGGTTAAGAGAACCTCGAAGGGAAGAAATGGTGCCATTGAAGTTCATTGCTTTGGCTCCTTTTGGAGCCACAGTGTCCTGTAAATTCTCTGACAGCTCTACCTCTTACCAGCGCCAGGACTTGAGGGAACCATTTAACCTCTCCCAGGCCCACTTACATTCTCATAAGATGGAAGCCATTATTCTGGGCCTTCTTCCTAGCCAGGCCCCTTGAGTGCACCCCAGAAACACACTTGGCTTTACCTCAGTCTTGTGTGTTCCAGAGACCTTCATTTGGATCTCCTTGGGCCTAAAGCTTGATGACTCAGCCCTCCTTGGCTGAGTCTTAAAAAGTGAAGGACCCAGCGGAACACTGTTGAATCTCTTCAGCAGGAGCACAAACGCTTAGGAGACCCACGCAGGGGCTGTCTGCTGGCTTAAAGGGGAGAGTGGGAGAGATTCTATCAAACTGTGTTCTAGTCCTTGAGTCTCCAGGAGACTGTTAGCGCAGGAAGCCTCGACCAGACACCGTGCGTGATGGCTGGGAGGTGGCCACAGGGCATGCCAGCCTTGGGTCTGCAAGACTCCCTGGAGTCCCAGAGCTGCGAAGCCATGGTTCCTGCCCCCAGGAAGGTCACAGTCTCCTGGCAAGTAACCAGCGAGGAAACAGGAAATACCAGTGCAGACTGCTGAGTGTTGTGGTATCAGGAAGTAAAGGGGGCTGGGAGGGCCAGAGGAGGGAACGGAGGAGACCTGAGTTGAATCTTGATGTCACACTCGACTCCTTCCTCTCCTCTGCCCTCACAGCCCTCCTCAGCCCCCACACACCCACCCTTGTTCCCTAGCTCCCCAGCCCCATGGAAACCACAACTCCCTGGCCCATGCCCTGAATAGTATGAAGCAGTGGAAACCCACGTGCAAGTTGGAGACAGTGAACTGGGTGCTGGTGGGCGAGCAGGGGGACCACACCACTGCTTCTCATACGTCTGATCCCATCCTGGGGTTGACAGGACATGCATCTCCCAGGAAGCGGGCCCCCAAAGGATGAAAGAGAGTGTCCCGTGCAAATGGGGTAGGAATTGTGTTTCCCAGCTTCACTTAATCTTTACAAAAGTCTCACAAGGTGAATGTTACTCTGTCTGTTTTATACATGGGAAAATTAAGGATTATACCCATTAAGTCAAGTACTTGCCCAGAGTTACATAGCTAACTATAACAGAGGTGATGTTCAAACTCACATCAGTTCTGACCTGAAGCCCAGAGTTCTTTGCTATGGTACATGGCTGAGTTCATCCCTGAACATATTTTCCCAGAAAAACATTTTACATGAGGTAACGGTTCTACGGGATTATTTTATATGAGCCCTCTTTGGATTAAATGGGGTTTTTGAGCTCTAACTTCGAAACAGAGACCCTAAAGAAAATATTGTCTCCTTGAAAGAACATTTGGATTTTAAGCAACATACCCAGAGGCTGAAGTTTTGACTACCATCCATTCATAAGTTGGAAACTGAGTACACTAAAAAGAAGAAGAGAAAATCCAACAGAAGACATTCCATCCATATGGGGAAATGCGATATGTTCCTGGAGGCAATCTGTAGTATTTGCATAAAAGGAGTAGTGCATAGCTCAAGTTTTAAAACATTTCACAATACTTAGAGAGGTGTCAGTTTTTACATCTTTTGGGGAAGATGAGGGTCTGCCATGCATAAGCATATTGAGTGAGCATCGTAGAGCTAATAAGCAGACTGCTAAAAAAGGAAGCAAGGAAAACCAGAGAGAGAATAATAAACATGATGAATGGCAGCGTTGATTTTTGGAGGATTGGGATGGAATAAGGAAGGAAAAACAGTTGCTGTAGGGAAGAGTATCTAAAATCTAGAATTACCACCTCCCAGTCAGATCTCTCTCTACTTCCGGCCAGTGCCTGTTTCATTTCATTGCCTGATCCAAGTTCAAGGGCTCTAAGAGTGTTATTGTTTCTGCACACCGCTGTGCTTAGTAAACTCAAGGAAGCCCAGGATTAAATGGGAGGCAGTTGGCCCCTGAGCAAGTAGCTTGCCTTTGGCACTGTCGCTGATGCCTGCAATTGCTCATTCACCCAGCAGATACTTCAGGGTACCCACTGTGGGCCGGACTCTAGGGCTGTTGTTGGGTTCCTTAACCTCTGCTGGCCAAGTGCCCTCATCTGAGACAGTTGGGAAGTTACCACCGCTTTACAGGAAATGTAAAGATTAAAAGGCGTGAAACATAAAACAGCTAGTATTAGCTATAAGACTGGTACTAAGCCTACTATTCTTATTAATAATGTATCAGCATTATTCCCATTCTTTGTGTAGTTTGCAGTCAGCTGGTGGGCAAAACATGTATCAAAGTATCTTCTTCCTCATGTGCTCCAGTGCTCTCATTTCACAGTGGCTCGAGGTTGAACACTGCTTTGTGGCCTGTCATCTTGTGCCCACTGTCATGCTGGCAAATGGCATACTCAGCCAAGGGGACTGTGGATAATTTGAGCATTCATCCTTATCTTTCCTTGATGCTCACCCACTCTTTGCTCACTGGGTAACATTCAGAACTTAACCATTGGCCATTATTGATGTAAGTTACCCAACACTGGCTTAGTTACACATGGCTGATGAAGTTCAGATGCCATGATTCCTAGAAACATCAACAAGATTCCTAAAAGGAAAGGGATGACTCTGGAAATTTTACTCTAACAAAGCACTTTTGGGTATTTATATCCAAAGAGTCCTAAGAGAACTGGTCATGGGATTTCTTTAAAACAGGAGACCTGGGGGAGAGGGGAGTTCTGTGTACTATTTATACCCAATACCATGTTATAAAGTCCTACGGCAAGGAAACCTGATCGATTTTCTTGACCCCCCAGACTTTTCCATACACAGTCTATGTCCAACACTGACCCCTTTGGTCATGGAATACCTTATGAAACAGGTTTCTTAGATGCCCACTGTAAGAAAAAGGTCACTGGAAAATCTGGGCTGTGTGAAGAAGGATTTTTGAGAGGGAAGTACCAATAGAACAGTATATGCTGGTCGTGAATGTCAAAACATTGACATGTCTAAGTATGTAGAAATGAGGGTCTTGACAGATACAACGTCATTTTTTACCTCACAGTCTCATGACGATGAAAACAATTCCATGGATTTATTTTCTAAAAGTTCTATGTACGTCACAGTTTTTTTTCTAAAAATAGTCACTTTCCCATTCATTTCCTTTACACAGAAATATGTAAATCATCTCCACTGTGCCATAGAGATTGTAAGTCCTTGGCCGTGAGTTAACCTGTTAGCCCTATGTTGGAAGAATTTTATACTTGGGGATGCTGGGATCGCTCAATAGGTTGAGCACTTGCCTTGCAACCGCAAGGTTCGGGGATCAAATCCTGACTCCAGTCCATCAACACCCATGCAGGGATGGTGGCAAAGGTTCTCACCTCCCATGAGGGAGTCCCCCAGTTTGATTCCGCCCCATGTGGCCCCACATCCGCCTGTGTAGAATGAAACTATGTCAAAAAACTGATGTTGTACAACTGTAGAGACTGCTGTGGGCCCTCTCTCTTATCTCTTCTCTCAAACAATAAAATAAAATTTTTAAAAAAACAAAAACCATTTATGCTCATTGCTCATGTCCTTAGAAAGTACTATAGAAATTCTTTGCTAATTTCAGTCTTACCTTAATGGAGTTTCCCAACTCAGTGCCATCCAGCCGTGCTTGTGCACACTGGCTTCAGGTGGTTTGCTGCCAACTTGCCTATCAGTGGTCCAGTAAAGGAATTCCACACAGGGTGCTCTCTCTGTAACCTTACTTGGAAACCTTTCATGACTGAAGTTAAATCAACTGTACCTTCAGGGATTACACACACATGTTTCTATGAAGCATTTCCATCTTTAGCGTAGGAATTTACTGTGCAGAATATCACTTCACCAGGACGCCTGTCCTTTAGTGCTCACTGACACGTTGTTTGTATATTTCGTGCTCTAAACAGAATCTTGCAAATAGCATGACTGGCACCTGTCAGAAATCCTCTGTACATTGATT
Organism: Craseonycteris thonglongyai; assembly: GCA_004027555.1. NCBI lineage: Eukaryota > Metazoa > Chordata > Mammalia > Chiroptera > Craseonycteridae > Craseonycteris > Craseonycteris thonglongyai. Next base: position 138,810 of record PVKE010000330.1, read on the forward strand.
GAGCTCCATATCCGATCTCCAGGGTAACTTGTGCTAAGAGTAATGTCCTCAGGCCTTCAGCATTTGTTTTCTACGACTCTCCCCACAATATGTGCTGACAAAGAAGTTTTCTTCATTTTGTTAGTGTATTATCTTTTGTGTATTGTTTTCAGCCATTTTTGCCAAGGCAGGAAACACAAGTATTCCTCTTCTTGGATTTTATTATCTTTCATTTTTATGTGTGAAATCTTCAAGGAGACTTCTAACAACATCTTTGCATGGGGTCTAGTGAACCATTGTAAAGTTCTGGAGTATCACAGGACTTTAAACATCATCTGCATGTTTACAGGCTGGGCTTCATATGCTGGGTGCTCCATTTTTAAATGTCTAGCAAATTATGCATCTTTGTGCTCACAGTAAGTAATATCTGAAGGCATAATGCACACTCAGGGTGAAGTTCTTCTTTAATGATTGTGGTTATAAATCCATATTTGAAATAGTCTTGAGAATTAAAAATATATATATATATATATTTTGCCAACTTCTTATCAGATCTAATTAGGGAGGCACTTCTTTACATGTGAAGTGGCTAAGGAAATGCTCACACAGGCACAGAATTGCCAGCTGAGCTGTTTTCTTGTTCATCACGTGAGCTGGTCTTTTCGGCATTCTCAATCTGTTGTCGCTTTGTAGGGCTTCTTTTTTCCTTTCAATATAAACTTTTATTTGGAGGAATTTAGACTTACAGCAGAGTTGTAAAAGTAATACTGAGCGTTCAGTATCCACCCCTCCCCATCCTGTTTCCCCTAATGTTAACATTGACCTTACGACCATGAACTTATCAAAATTAAACCAAAAATGGCACAGTACCGTTCACTACGCTTGAGATATTAGTCCTGTCTCACCAGGTTTTCCATTAGTGTCCTTTCTCTTAGTCCCCTCTGGTCTCTGACAGTTTCTTAGCCTTTCCTTGTTTCTCATGATGGACCTTGATAGTTTTAAGGCGTACTGGTCAGGAGGTTGATAAAAATGGCCCTCAGATATGACTTATACGACATATGTTCTCATCGCTGAGCTTACAGGTGGTTGGAAAGACCATCACAGAAGTGAGGTGCCCTCCCCATCACTTATGTCAGAAGGGACCCAATTTCCACTCAGGACATCCCTCGGGGGGCCTAACCATCCTCCCTTGGTTAAGGCCTTGTCTTCCAGCTCTCTCTACTACAGAGTTACTACTTCCCTTCCCTGCTTCACTTTTTGGAGGTGAGTTGCTACATCCACCCACACTGAAAAGGGGTAGAATGAATATATAATATTTGTAATTAGGGTTCTTCTATAAGGAGATTTGTCTCTTTCCTCAATTTATTTATAGTATTTATATCTACATGGACTCATGTAGATTTATTTTATACTTTGGTGTAATGTAAGGTTCTTTTAAAGCCATTTGTTCACTTTGTGAAGGTTATTTTAGTTTAATATTATTATTGTTATAATATTATTATTGTTATTATTATTATTGTTATCAATATTATTAAATGCGCTAAAATAGATATTGGTATGCTCGGTAGAGCAGTTTCCCTGGCACCTTTAAATCCCAATGCATCTCAATATTTGAGGACGCATATCACGCCCTCTGCACTGACACAGTTAGATATGGGTGCTCAAATGTTGTGATCGCTCTCTCTCTCTCTCTCTCTCTCTCTCTCTCTCTCTCTCTCTCTCTCTCTCTTTCTCTCTCTCTCCTTTTCTCTCTCATGGCAAGGTGGCTTCTGGCAGCCTCCCAGCCAGCATACAGAACTTCATCACTCAGCAGATGTGCACTTGCTATGAACCGGGCACTGTTCTGAGCACTGGTTATACATCAGTGAATGACACAGTGCAGACCCTCCTCTCCTAGGCTTGTATTCTAATGCAGAATACAGACTTGGAACAAGAAATGGGTCCTTTCGGGCGGTAAGCAAGCTGCAAAGAAATCAAAGTGGAGTGATGGACGAGTGACTAGCACTCAGGATCCCTCTCTTTTCTCTCAATGACTCTGCAGAAAGACTGTGTTTACCCTTCACGGGAGTCCTCCAGAATGGTCAGGAACGACATGGTGGTCAGCCAGAGTCACGTGCCTGTGCTTCTGGCTGGCCCGGCATGAGTGATGCTGTCATGATCACAGGAAGAAGGCAGGGTTGGTTCTGCAAAGAAACATGCAGAGCACCGTGGAGCCATAGTGGGCCAGTCTAGAAGGTGCCCTCTGGGAGCCAGGAAGCACTGCCACCTTCCCAGGATGCCCAAGCAGGGAGTCAGAGGTTGCCCATCCCCAAGGGCACGGATGACATTCTGCCCAGTTGGCAGAATCCTGTTGGACGCCATACCCTGCTGCCCCTCTACCATCCGTGGTGGAATTCCTCAGCTAAGGACCCCATGCCCATCCCCACAGGTGGGACCTGCTTCCCTCTCAGCCACCTGGTCCCCAAATCCACAGAGGTACTCCCCAGGAGCACACTGTGGATTCTGGGAAACGAGAGTAAAGTTGTAGTAATTACTTCATAGAGACAGGAGGGCCACAGGGCTGGTCATCGCCCCCAGGTTGTATGCTGGGTCTCCAGAGAGAAGCCACATTGAAGCAGCATTCACAGGGGATCCTTTCGCTTTTTCGTTGCCTACGATCAGTGGGTCTGTCAGGCATTCCTAACACATACCCACATCCAAATTGAATTTTTACGCCCATTTTATAGCAAGAAAGAACCCAAAACATTGAACATGTGAACCTTAGAGACTATAGCTAGATCTTCCCATGGATTCGTGACCCTCTGGTCCGGAGTACTATCAAAGGCGTCCATTTTCCTCTCAGGTGTTTCCTCTCCCCGACCTCTACCTGCTCAGACAGGGGAAACTAAGAAATGTTACAGATGACAGAACCAGAAACGATAAGCTACAGGCCAGGGACTTGGCTTCACTCACTAGCCTGTGTCATTTCCCAACGAGGGGACCCAATAATCACTGAGTTTGCTATATTCGCTTCCCCTTTCCAGGGCAATGATATGTTGTTGTCTGGAAGAATTTTTTTTTTCTTTTTTTTTCTGGGAGTTGTAAAAACTGAGAAGCAGTTGAGGGCTGAGTAAAAGGAGGAGAGTCACAGAGCATATGGGCTCAGAGTCTAAGTACCAAGGACACCGTGTTTATTTAGTAGCCTCAACCTGGTGTCGTCAGAAAAGGGAAAGGAAAGAGAGATGGGGCAGAATCTTCAGCAGGTGATGGGGGAGCAAAAAGCTGAAGAGGCTCCATGGGCGGCCAGCAAGTGCTGACCAGGCCGGCCACTGTGCATGCAAAGCTGAACACAGCACAGGGCTTGCGTCTGCGGAGCCAACAGTCCAGGTTTTACATAGAGACAGATGACAGTGTCTCTTTAGGGAACTTCCTGTGGGAACAGAATATGGAATATTCCAAAACTCACAGGGACTGAGCCAGTCTGCTCCGCGCTCCATGGGGGACGCCTTTACCCCTTGTCACATCCATCCTCCCAGGTGGGTACTGTTATGCCCTTTTAACAAATTGGAAACTAGAGGTCCGAGTGCATTACGTTGTTTGCGTAGCAGACTTGGGGAGAAGCAGGGTGAGATTCGCCTTGCTCCCCACCTGTAGCACGCCCCCATCTTGCCCGGTGTCTTGAACCCAAGGGATAGTATTTGCCTCTGAACATTCCCCTCTGCAGGCCCCTCCTTGCCAGCTGGTCAGAAGCCTGCCCCTGGCACGGCTTCTTCTTCAGGCCATATCTGTACACCCTCCCTTTCTGCCCCGGGCTGTGGCTGTCTGCAGTCCCTCGATTTAAATCTCGTTTCTTGTTCCTCCTTTCCACATAGACACTCTGTTTTTCGCCCAGCTTTCCAGGCTGCTAAGACGGCTCTTTCATAGAGCCTGCCAGTAGATTTCTTGTGTAATTTAGTGAACGCATGCGATGCACCTTCGTGTCCATCACTCCATCGGTCCTGGTCTTGACCACACACTGCAAGGCAGCTGCTGTGGTGTCCCTTTTACATATGGGGGACTGCCTCCACGATTTTAGGCAATGCAGGATGGGCCACCCAGCTGCTTGGAGCTGGAGCTGGGACCACCGTGTGGGTCTGTCTGCTTGTCCCTTTCGACCACGCCTTGTCATCCTGAAGATGACAAGGGAAGGGAGTTGCGAGACAGTTGTCCTTCTTGAAATACCAAACAAGGGTGCGAACAGAGGGAGCTTAAACTCCTTCAAGGGAAAAATGACAAGCTGTTTGGCCCTTAGATGAAGAAAAGGCATATGTTTCTCCACCCTCCAGCCCACATTAATAGGGCTTTTATAACGGAATTGCTATAGACAGGCAGGATGTGAGGACTATTGAGAATGTCATCGTCATGATTTCCATTCTTGAACCAAAGAGCAGCTATTGAATACTAACGACCTGCCAGCCCTGTGGCACTCGGGATGAATAACAAGTCACGCTCCCTGCCCATCCAGAAATTCACATTTCAGTGCGGCAAGGTGCAGGCATGTAAACAAATAATTATAAGAGCGTGCAGTGAGTTCTCTGATAAGGTGAAATGCAAGAGTCTGGAGCACTGAGGAAGGGCCCGGCAGTTGCCTCAGGTGTTATTTCCAAATGTTTACAAGGACAGTCAGAATACCCAATTTGCAGAGGCTAAAAATAAAGTAGAGGGTTTGAATTTCTTCATTAAGAATTCTGGGGTAAGCAGCAATAGACCTTGATTTGCAGCCAGCAATATGTTGATCTGTCCCTTATAGTCACATGATGGGTGTCATGGTTCCAGTCATCACACATCTGTTTGCAATCAAGAGGTGAGTGGGTGGGATGAGGACGGCACCTTATTATTAGGAAATCAAATGCATGCTTCTCTGTGTATCTTTTTGGGTAATCTTGGGTCACATTGCCCCCACTAGCTGCAAGGGAGTCTGGGAAATTGGAGAGGAGGCTCATCATGATTGATTTAGATTGTAAATGGATCATGAGCCATCCATGGGGAAGGGGGACATTGCAGCTACACATGAAATTAATGTTTTGTTGGAAATGAAGAGTGGAATGGAGAGAGAGACATGCCACTTGTGGTTGGGGAAATAGGAAGTACATTTGAGCTCAGCTGTGAAGGATGTGCAGGCACTCACGTAGTGGGGAAGAAATAAGGATATTCTAGGGATGGGGAAAAGCATATGCAAAGGCTCTGAGTCAGGAAATACAGGTTCAAGAAATGCCAGGATGGTTTTTAGCCTGAAGATAGCATTGGAATTGTGAGTGGGAGCCAGTTTACGACAGTTTTAACTGCCAGTCTAGGGAGAATAGATGCAATTCTGTGGGTCATAGAAAGTCAGCGGTGATCTTAAGGCAGAGACTTGTTTTCCAAACACCTTTATTCTCAGTAACTTGGAAGACATAAGGCTCATGTTCTTATTCACCAGGCATTTGCACACAGCCTCCTATTTCTTAGCACTTTTGCACCATGAATTATTTTTATGAACCCTCTGGGAGTGTTTAAAAAAATGAGGTTTTGGCTGAGTTCTTCCCATAGCCTTGTCCTTGTACCGAGGTCTTATTTCTGTCTTTGAAATGTTTTTTTCCTGTGTCCTTGCTGTGCGATAGCATCTCTTGTTTCTCTTTTTAATCGTGTTGACTTCTGCTCTCTTCCCAGATGATGTTTAAGTTTCCTGGACAGTAATCAATTTCCATCCATTTCTCTGGCTCAGTGCAGGCTGACTGGAAGTCTGCACATATACTCAGCCTTTACAGATATTTCAGACCCCATTAGACCACACCCGTGAGGCCCAGGTGCCTGGCAGCTTCTGCAGCCCACCTGTCACGCAACCTGGATGCCTTCCTCTCTGCTTCCTGCCACGCTGGAAGGTCAGCCTGTGTCTCTGGGAAGTCCCAAGTCACCTGCAGCCTTAGGATCCCAGAGATGCATGGCGTTCCTATGTTTTAGAGGGGAAAGTAGGTTTCATTTCTGATCCTGTGATTTTCTGTAAAGCTCATGGTCATTTCTATAAATGGTGTCATTTAATGATTGCAGAAATGGGAGAACTAAGACTGATAGATTCCTAATGTCTCTGTCTCTCTCGGCTCAAATCCTGACTCTCCCACAATCTAGCGGTGTGCCTTGGGGAGATTTGCTGAACTTTCCTCACCTGTAAGTAGGATGTATAATGAGAATGTCACCTGCAGTGTTAAAAAAGAATCACTGAGCTATGACAAGTGAGGTGTTCAGAGCAGTGCTTGGCATATAGTATGCATCCAAGATACGTTAGCTGCTAATAGCAATAATTATTATTACTGTGCTAACGTGCTTTAGCAAATGAAGCTATGATAGGTTTCTACTACTAGCTTCGGAGACCCACATGTACTCACCAGCTCCTTGCCAAAATCTATTTTGGGCACATTCTCCAGTGTCACTCCGTGTCATGTGTGAAAGCTTGTCAGTAACTGTCATCTCTGCCACCAGTTTGCTGCCCCCAAGCCAGCAACGATGGGTGATTCTGCCCCTCGAGGGACCAGGAAATGCCATTTCTCGGTAGTCAGACAAGCACTGATAGAAATGATCAGCAATAGTGGGCCTGAGTCGGGTTTTAGAGGCAGGCATGTGGTTTAGTGGAAGGAGTGGTAGCCAGGAGGTGGAAGCTGGGCCGGGCCAGTGCCTCGGCTCTGTCACTTTCTCTCTCTGGGCCTCAATCTCTTCATTCTTCAAGTGGCCTGACCCAGGAATAATCACTAACAACCTCCCTTTAACATCCCTTTAAATGTATGTCATACTTGCAGTTTAAAGAGGACGGTTATTTGATGTCTGCCTCTCTATTTCAGCCATAAGTTCCAGAGAGCATGATCTCACGTGTTCACCTCTGCATTCACAGTCCTGCACAGTGCCTGGCACCTAGTTGGCACTCATTTTAGTATTTGTGGAATGAACAAATTATGTGGTAGAAGGAAAAGGATTTGGGAGCAAGACAGAGCTGAATTTGTATGAGGATTGGCCACCCGCTAACTGAGTGGCTTTGCACTAGTCTGAGCCTCAGGATTATCGTCTGTAAAATGAGGATAATAATAGAAACAGCCTTACCATGTTTGAGGATTACATGTGAGCACACACATACATGCACACACACACACACATGAACAGCAACCCTGGCCTAATATGTAGCAGGTAACAGGTGTTAGATAAACTAATAGCTATTATTTGTTTCTCTAGAGACTAGCACAAGGGAATGGAGTCTTCTGTGTGACGATTAAAAACTGAGGTGAAAAGATAACCCGGACTTTATAAAAAATTATGTATTTATTCCTACATGTTTAAACTTCAGTCCTCTTCAAAGTTATCTTCATTGGGTGCAATATACCTATCAACTATACCTATCAATATACCTATCCACTGCTCACAACAGTTCTTGAACTCATTGATTGTGATGCCTTTTAGTGCTTCTGCCATGTTTTGTTTCACCTCTTCCATGTCGACAAACCATCGTTTCCTTTGAGGACTTTTTTCATCTGGGGAAACAAAAAAAACAAAGTCACTTGGGGTGAGATCAGGGGAATAAGGAGGGTGCGACACAGAGATCATGCTGGTTTTGGTCAAAACCTGCTGAACACTCGGCACGGTGTGGGCAGGTGCGTTCTCATGCCACACGTTGTTTGTGTAAATCACCCATCATAAAATGGACAAACGCATTGAAAGAGTCTCCAAAAAGAATTCACCGAAGCCAAACGCAGCCTCTCACAGCCACGCCAGCTGGTGCCCAGATGCAGATGGGCTCCTAGATCACTCACCCAGCGGGGGAAGCCTGCACTACCAGGATCCGCCTTCCAGAAGACAATTCTGGGTTTGAGGGGGTCCGCCCTCATACATTAACAGACTTTGAGAGGACTTACCTGTCACCGGGAAGCCAGGTTGTAAAGGGTTTTCCAAAACCCCCTTGGCCTGCCCCTCCCTTCCTTTAACCTTTGCTGCTTTTTCTCTCCCACCAGTAAATTGCCTGTATATTATACATTCCCAAACACAGCTGCCTGAACAGACACAGAACAGAGTGAGGTGTAGTGGGATGAGAGATGGCTTAGAGGGGACACGGAAGACCCGGGCCCGCGTCCTCGCTGCGGCCTGGTCCAGACTCACCAGGCGACCTCAGACAAGTTATCTGTCCTCTGTGCACCTCGCTCTTCCCGTCTCTGAGGGGCTCCGCCCACTAACCCAGACCCTGACCACGGTTAGGAACCTAGGGTTTCAGGTGTGGTGCTGGCTTGGCATCTCTGCTCTGCAGCTTACCAGCTGTGACATTCAGGCGGGCCATTTCCAGAAAGTGGACAGTGGGATTCAGTTGGGCTTATTTGGTGGCATTAATGATGTGGCATCTCCAGAGTGCCTGGCAGATTCATGCCCAGGACGTTAGTCATAGCCCTTCCTTTCCTCCCTGCTCCCACTCCTGACCCCCCACCCCCACCCCAATGTGTGCATCTTCTCATTAGAATCAGAGTAATCTTCCTAAAACCCAGAGTTAGGAATGTCCCCCTCTGCTGACACAGCCTGAGTTCTGGACGGGGTCCCCATGGGGCCAGGATGCACCCCTGCTCTGCAGCCTCACCCCCTCTCACCCCGCCCATGCTCCTGGGCTCCAGCTATAATGCAAGACTTCTCATTTCCCAAATGCGCCCACCAGTCCATGGGTCTTTCCTCCGCCTGGACGGTGTCACCACCGTCCTCTCTGTCCCTGGGCCCCAAGTCCCCAGCCAGCTCCCACTCATCATCGTTCAGGCCCCAGCACTGGCCTTTCCTATGATGCTTTGCCGAGAATTCGAGACCTACTAGTTCTTCCTGGTCCTCCTTCTGCTATGACGTTGTGTTACCTGTTTGTGGACACGTCTCCCCAGCAGACCACGAGCCGGGGCCTCTGGTTGTGTCCTGGCTGCATACACTGCAGGCACGTTGTAGTCAGAGTCAGCATTTATTGAGCACCCACCCTGTGCCAGGCACTCCCTGCCAGCTTTACGTGCCTGCCTGGGTCGGTTCTCACAGCAGCGCCATGAGACGGCATCTCCGTCGGTCCTGGCTGCCCGCAGAAACCTTCTTTGAATAGCGCATTTCATCTTTAAAATTTTAACTAGACACACAGTGTTCACTTGATAAGCAAAACAGCAAAAACAGAAAATTGCAGGAAGAAGCAGTGACAGCTGTGGAAGGAACAGAGGGAAGAGGTGGCCGTTATGATAACGGGGGGCTGGAGCCGGGACCTGGGGTGGGTTCGGCAGGCAGCGCCGTTGGGCAGGATGGGAGGGCGGTGAAGCTGATTCTGAGGGTTAGAAAACTGCCAACATGGACTTGGCTGCCGAAGGAAGGAAGTGCCGCCTCTGGGATGAAGAAGGGGGTAGGGGTGTGATGCTCACCCTTCCTGCTTCCTGCTCTGGGCTCTGGGTCTCCCTCTCGTGAGCCGCTGGCAAAGCAGAAAAGGGGTTTGCAGAGTCCTGGTTTCCGCATCACCAGGCAGGTTGGGAGCTGAGACACAGGAGCTTATACCCTGGCACAGGCAGGAGTTGTCGCTGTTCCATTTCACAGACGAGGAAACTGAGGCACCGAGAGATTAAGTAACTTGCCCAAGATTAAGGGATTACCTATAAAAGAGCCCAGATCTGAACTCTTTTTCTCAGTGCCCTTGGTCTTAACCACTCTGCCATAAGTAGTGAATGAATGAATGAATGAATGGGCAAGCCCGCAGATAATGCTGAGAGAGAGCAGTGCCCAGCGGTGGCTTCCTGCAGGCACGAGGTGTCCCTGCCTGACAGCTTCCTTCTCGCCCTGCCAGGTCATTCACTGGAACTCCCCCAAGAAGCTGCGGGTGAAGAACAAGCACGTGGAGTTCTTCCGCAACCTCTACCTGACCTTCCTGGAGTATGACGGGAACCTCCTGAGGCGGGAACTGTTTGGCTGCCCCAGCGAAGCTGATGTCAACAGTGAGAACGTAAGTGGCTCTCGGGGCTCGGCAGCGCAGGGGCCGCCTCTCTGCCCACCTGCCAACGACCTCCGGTGCGCCAGGCTTCATGCCAGGCTCAGGGCATGCCAGGAACGAACCGGACCCCATCCTCACCCGGGGCGTCTACCACCTGGTGAGGGAGACGGGCACACAGGCAGATGGCATCTGTGTGCATCACCTTGGACACAGAGTGGGTGTGCTTGGCCTGGACTGGGTGGAGTCCGAAGTGATTTTCCAAACAGAGGAGTCAAAGTGAGCAGAACCCCAGTGAAACGACAGGTAGAGAGGCTCTACCTGCCCGGGAAGCTCTGGCCTCTTTGTGGGCATGGCGCCCCCTGGGAGACCCAGGATTCAATGAGGTCAGTGCAGGGGGTGCTGCCAGTGGTTAGCGTGGCTGAAGAGTGGTGGTAAGTGGTCGCAGGCATGGCTCATACCTACACTTTCCTGTTTCTTCACTGCTTATATGTTTTTGTCACATGCTCCATCTCGCTGGATGCTCAGAGAAACCCTCTTTCCCCCTCGGTTAAAGTTGAAGAGGTTTAGACCCAGAGAGGTTAAGCAGGTTTGCTCATAGTCACACCGCGAGCAAGGAGCAAAGTTGGGACTGATTTGAAGTTCTGAGGAGCAGCTTCCTCAGATGTGACCTCGGGCAAGTTGCTCAACCTCTCTGTGCTTCAGTTTCCTCAACTGTCAAATGAGCATGAAAACCTGTCCCAGGGAAGCTGTGAGACTAAGTGAGGAATCGCGTGTAAAGCAGCCAGCTCAGCGTTTGCCGTATGTTCGATGCTTGGTAAATATTTGTTCCCTGCCCTTTCCTTGACCCTTAGTGTTAGACACAGAAGAAATTGGTCCATTCCCTCAGTCAGCGACAGTTGCTGAGGGTCTTCTTATGCTGAACACGGACTATTCATCCATTAGAAGGACAATGGTCCCTGCTCTCGTGGTGCTTACACTTTAGTGGGGCAATACAAACTATCAGGAAAAGCCATCAGCCAGGGGTCCATGCTTCGCAGCGACGTGGTAGTGAGCCCCTGGACAGGGCCATTGGTTTAGGGGGTCAGGGAGAACTTTCCTGAGAAGGTGGCGTGTAATCTAAGACCTGAGTATACAAAAGACCCAGCTTTAGAAGAACAGGAATCCAGGAAACACAAACCAAGCCCACAGTGAGATAATCACCTCACATCTGTTGGGATGGCTATTATCAAAAAACAAAAGGTAACAAGCGTTGGCACGGATGTGCAGAAATTGGAACCTTGTACTTCACTTTCAGTAGAATGCAGGATGGTGCAGCCATTGAAACACAGTATGAAGGTTCCTCAAAAATTTTAAAACAGAATTACCATATGTGCTAGCAATCCCACCTCTGGACATTTATTCAAAGGAAATGAAATCAGGACCTCAAAGCGAGAGGCCTACGCCCCTGTGTTCAGCAGCCGCGTTACTCACAGTAGCTGAGACTTGGAACTGTCTTTAGTGTCCACTGACCATGGATAAAGAAAATGTAGTGTATACACAACAGGATGTGGTTCAGCCTCGTAGAGGAAGGAAATCTAACCACTTGTGACAGCATGGGTGGACCCGGAAGACAGCATGCGAAGTGAAATGGATCACTCACAAAGGACAAATACTGCCTGGTTGCTCAGATCTGAGCATCTAAAGTAGTGAAAAACAAGTAGACAACAGAATGGTGGTTCCCAGGGGATGAGGAGAGGGGTAGAGAGAGTTGTTCAGTGGGTGTAAAATTACACATGCAAGGTGAGTAAGTGCCTACAGTTAACAGAGTATTGCCACTTAAAATGTTTTTCAAAGGGTAGATTTCATATTAAGTGCTCTTACCATACACATCAAAGACAAAGAGACCCTTGCAGGTGATGGATATGTTTATTGCCTGGATTGTGATGATGGTAACATGAGTATAAACATATGCCCAAACTCACCATATGGTGTACATTAACTCTGCAGTTTTTTGAATATCAATTGTGTATCTCAATAAAGCTGAGGAGAAAAATGAGAAGAGCAACAGAAGTAATTCCTAGTGGCAAAAGTAGCTGGTGCAAAGGTCCTGGGGCAGGGCAGGTTTGATGTGAGGAACTGAAGGATGATGCTCTGTGTGTCCAGGGGCTCATGGGGAAGAGGGCAGTGGGAGAAGGTGAGCCAACAGGTAGGCAGGAGTCAGATTGGAAGGATGTTTTTAAGATGGGTTAAAGCAGTGGCATCCAACCTTTTGGCTTCCCTGGGCCACATTGGAAGAAAAAGAATTGTCTTGGGCCTCACATAAAATATACAAACACTAATAAAAGCTGATGAGCTAAAAAAAAAAAAAAGGTTGCAAATAAAATCTCACAATGTTTTAAGGAAGTTTATGAATTTGTGTTGGGTCGCATGCGGCCTGCGGGCCACAGGACAAACTTGGGTTAAAGAGTCAGAATTTTGTTTTATTACTGTTACTGCTATTGTTTATATTCTTATCTTGGACGACATGAAAAACCTTTTAGGCCCCCAGTGGCAGGGGAGGGCATCTGTGGAAGGCCTGGAGGTATGCAGTCACCTTGACCTTTATCTGGATGGCTGGTCACAAGGCCACCCCTGCCCTCTGTCCTTCAGCCCCCAAGTCACAGCAGCATTGCCACCAGCTCTGGCCTTGTTCTCTGCATCCCCCTGGACGCCTTTCTCAGAGTCTGCCCTTTTCTCGCCCTCACTGGCGATAAAGGAAAGAAAACCATTAAGCACTTGAACTCTGCCTCAGGTGCTGGGAAGCATTGTCAGGTTTCCTCAAATACTGTGTTCTTTCGCCTTTTCCTTTGGTTCTCTTTACTCATGTTTGTGTGTGTTGTTATCATCAACATGCGAATGCCCATTCGGTACTTTTTTTCCCAAACGCTAAATAAAAACTCTTCTCCTGCCTTTTTTTTTCCCTCAATGGAAGAGGCTCAAATACAAAGCCTGGCAGGATGAAGCCATCAGTTGGTCGTCATATCAAGGGGCTCCCCCAGGGCGCTCTCAGTGTCTCACAAAGTTGGGCCCCCTTATGAATGACTCACCAGCATTTCCTGCCACCACCTCTTTTCCCAGGTGGGTCTGGGAGCAGAGAGAAGTCCTTTGTGGTCCTTCTCAGAATCGGCGCTGCATTTCTTTGCTCAATAAGCATGCACGAATGCTGGCTACCTGCCAGTCCCCCAGTCCCGCTACGCCAGCTGCTTGCCGTGTAGCAGGTGCAAGCAATGCCAGGGGGGTAGTCTGTCCAGGTACAGGAAGGACTGTGAACGAGAGAGCAGCTTGCTGTGAGCACTCACCACAGCTGTCTTCCCAAGCACTCTTGCCCTTGACCCTGCAGGAGGTACACCCACCTCCTGTGGATCCTTCTGCTCCCAGGCTCACTCCCGCTCACCACAGGGACTTCGATCTTTCTTCGCCACTGCCTGCAGCACCCTTTCCACCTGCGCTCTGTGCTGTCCCGCCTTTGTCTGCTTCTTCCAGTGGTCGGCAACAGGGATTTCCTGCGGACAAAGAGAAAGGGAAATACAACTTTTGTCTTCCCCACAATCGAGGGAGGGGGGCATTCGCATCACATTTCACAGATGAGGAAACCAAAGCTCAGAGCAGCTGAGTTATTTGCCCAAAGACACACAGCTCTTGGGCAGTGGAGCCATGATTTTGAAAGCAGGTCTACCAAACTCGAACGTGGCAAGCCCAAGCCACGCTTCTTGAGTGGCTGTAGCTTCACACTGGAAGTGAACTTTATAGTAACTACAAGTCACTCAGAGATTCTCCTGGGTGTTTGTGCTTGTGTAATCATTCTTACTTTTTCACAAACCCTGCACGGTACTGGTAGTTATCTCCATTTTCTAAAGCAGGGGTCTCCAAACTACGGCCCGCGATGCGGCCTGCGAGGCCCTCTCATCCGGCCCGTGGAGACCTTTTTATCTGAATAAAATAATATTAAATAAATAATTAAAAACAACATCTATGTTTTGATTCTTTTTTATTTGGACCTCGAGTGTGTAGTCGGCCCCAAACTGCTGTTTGATAGTTAATGCAGCTGAAAAGTTTGGAGACCCCTGTTCTAGAGGAAGAAGTGGAGGCTCCGAGAATTGAAATCACGGAATGGGTTGGTGGCAGCTGAGCGGTATTGCTTCCTGATCTGAATTGTAACACCTGCCCCCTACCCACCCCCAGCACACCCTGTCTCCCAGGGCTCCTTCTTTTAGTTTTCTCCGTAGTGCTTATCGCCGGTCAATATGTTCTGTTCTTGACTTATCTGTTTCATCCATCCTGTCTCCTCCACTAGCGTGAAAGCTCGGAGGACATGGATTTCCGTCTGTTTTATTCATCAGTAGATCTTTAGGCCTCTCTGTGCCGTCGGCTGCCTGGCATCTACCTGGTAGGTGCTCAGCAAATTCTGTTGAACAAATGCACTATCACGAGTCCTTTTCTCGAAGCATGTGTGGTTGTGCTAGAAAGTTCCTTAGACTTGAAATCAGTAAACCTGGCCCCAGGACTAGGTCTGTGACATTGGGAATAATGTCATGATTCCACCTCCCGCCAGCCTCAGTTTTCTCACCTATCACATGGTCATAGAGGACCCCAGGCCAGGCGGTGAAGGCCTGCACAGTGCTGCCAGCCAGCATGGCACGGTGACCAGCACTGGCCGGAGAACTGGTCGGGGACACCTTCCCTTCAGCAGCTCTGAGATCCCTACCTCACGTCCGAGAGAGGGGGCTTTCCAGGCTCAGTCCCCTCCTGCAACAAGGGTGGTATGTGGGGGGGCACCTGCAGGGCCCCCTGCCCCTCCCCCAACACTGAGCCCACTAAGGACAAAAGACAACAGCATCGCCATGGCTCATTTAGAAGTTAAAAATAAGACACGTATAAACAGATCCTATAACCACTTCAGAGCACCCGTGCACGGCAGTGCCAGGGACCAAACAGATGGCTCTGTGGAAACAGCTGTTAACCAGAGAAACCCCAGCGGAAAACCAGAATGTGTTACTGCTCTCACGTGTGAGCCACAGGCCACCAGCTCTCATCCCACGGCGCACAGCAGGGCCCAGGGCCCTGAGACAGGCTGGGGCCGCCCGGCCTCAGTGACCTTCCACCTGCGTTCTAAACTCCAGAGCCTGAGGGTCAAAGGCTTTGCCTGGGAGCCAGGGGAGGAGATGACAAGAGGAGCCCCAGGGTGAGAGTACTCAGTGGATATGTGTGCGCCACAGGCAGGCCATTGTCACCTGTCTGCTTCCTGTGCAGCCCCGACTTGCACACATCACGCCCCTAGGCTCTGGCTGTCATCTGTCCAAACGAGCAGGCGCTTCCTCTGCTAACTGGCTCCTGTGCATACTGGAGCCAGACTGCCTCCTGGAAAACCTTAGGCATCCTAAATAGGCGATTTCAGGCCATTTACTTAAACTGTCTGTGCCTCGGTTTTCCCATCTGTGAAATGGGACTCATAATTATTCTTTACCTGATAGGCTCCATGAGAACTAAATAAGGTAAGACAGGTCAGGAGCTTAGAGCATGCCCTCTGCAATCCAGTTTTGTGTATGTTATGAGTGCCCAGTATAATCATTAACTTGCTTCTATAGGAACAATTTAAGTACAGACACTGGGATTCCTTCCCCATTCTTAGCACAGGACTTGGCATAAAATAAGGGCCTTTTAATTGGCTGTTGGGTGCAAATTAATACTTTTTTTTTCAACCTGGGAGAGAGACCACCTTGTTTCTTCTCTACTTGATCAGAGCCTGGTTCAGAGCTGTACAGAACTGAACCTTTGCTGAACGGCCTAAATCCATGTCTGTCCTGTACCATGAAAAAGTGAAAGTGGCCCATGGTTTGGGCTGCTTTGGTTACAAAAAAAAAAAAAATGTTTTGGATTCCTGAAACTTCATTGGCCAATACACACAACCAGTGAGCTCCTAATACTTCTCTGTCTGTGTGTGGCTTACTAAAACTAAACTGCTTCTTGGAAACCAGAGCCCTGAAGCCCGTTTTAGATGTGAGTTAGAGCCCCAGCCTCTCTGAGCCAATATCTCCTGCCCCAGTTTCCTTATATTCATCAGCTGAGGACACCAGGGCAGCCCTGCCTGCCTCATGCAGATACAGGGAAGAACAGAGGAAACGATGGATGTCAAGGCCACTGAAAAGTGAAAGTAAGTTAAAGCACAAAGCAAAGTTCTTACGTTTTTTTAACGTAAGATATTTCCACCCATTGTTCTAGCTATTATAAGGTAACATCAGAAGTAAAAAGTGTCACAAGGAGAAATGGCTGATTTCAGACAGATTCCTTACTTGATCCACTGTACTCCACTCTATCACTGACTGTCTAGTTCAGGGGTGTCCAAGCATTTGACTTCCTTGGACCACATTGGAAAAGTTGTCTTGGGCCACACATAAAATACAGACACTAACAAGAGCTGATGAGCTAAAAAACAAAAAAAATAAAAAGCAAAATGAATTTTATAAGGTTTTAAGAAAATTTACAAATTTGTGTTGGGCTACATTCAAAGCCGTTCAGAGCTGCATGCAGCCTGCGCACCAGGGATTCAATAAGCTTAGTTTAGTTCAAGTGGGTGTGTTAGTTAAGGTACCATCAGCCATTATAAAATGGGCCCAGCCTACTAGCAGTTTACGACTCACATGCAGTCTAAATGGGTGTTTTTGATTGGCAGGTGGTTTGTCTCAGGGGCCCAGACTCCTTCCATCTTGTGACTCTGCCCTCTATGGAGGCTTGGACTCCTGAACTGGATGTTCTTGCTCTAGCTGACAAAGTGAGGACTGTGCATGAGATTACCTTGAATGTGACACCTGTGGCAGCCAGAATCTGCCCATGTTCTACTGCCCAGAGCTCGGCCACCCAATTACCCTAAACTGCAGGAAGGTTGGAAACACAGCCTGACTCCTGTGTAGTCACAGGACCATGTAGCATTGGAACTAGAAAGAGCCCCGAGATTAACTAGGCATTGTAGTGGCTTGATTATGGACAAGAATTTGGAGGACCTACCCCTGGAGGAAATATTCCAGCGGCTCAGTTCGCTCATCGAATGACCTTGAAGAAGTGGCTGAACCTTTCAGGTGATGGATGTCTTCATGTATAAAACAGGACTCATAGTCATCCCTAAGCCGTAGAGTTGGTGTGAGTATTAATGAGGATGTGCCTGAAAACCTGGCCTAGTGAGTGTGTCATCCATGAGTTATTTTATGAAGTCTGAACGTCTTGTCTTGCTACAGAGTGGCAGAAATGACTTGCTCAAGGTCACATAGAAAATAAGCATCAGAGGGATCAGTCTCAGTTCCCAACTGTCCCCATAATCCCTATGGTTTTTCCTGACTTTGAACAGAAGTTCGTTAGGCCAGAGCCCAGGGACACACTTCCAGCCTCTCTGCGTCCTCAGCCATCATCTCTGACAGTTCAGCAGAGGTCAGTCTAGGCCACTGTCTGTAAGGATGGGAAGAAATAAATGCAAACTGCTTCAAGGGGCCATTTTCCCTGGAGTCCAAATATCCCTTTGCCTCAGCTGGTTGCCCAAAGAAGCAATTTAGCAAATGCATTTTATTTCAGGAGAAATCTGTCTTTTGTTTCAGTGACTTGCTTGTCAGGAGCCCTCTGCTTCCTGCGTGGCCCGAGTGTGGAGTGCGGTAGCATTCAGGTCCTGTTAATGAAAGCCCCTCTCCGACTCTGTGCCTCCCTGGAGAAATTGCTAGTAACCTGGGTGAAAAGGAGGCAGTTTTTAAGCTGCTCAGCATCTTCCCCTTGAGATAACATCAGCCATGCTGCCAGCAATAAGCCGTCCTAGCTTAGAATTTGAAAAAGGTGCATGATGCAATCATAGTAACAGTGCTTGGGTTTGGGTAGCACTCTACAG
The DNA here is from genome assembly GCA_004027555.1 of Craseonycteris thonglongyai. NCBI lineage: Eukaryota > Metazoa > Chordata > Mammalia > Chiroptera > Craseonycteridae > Craseonycteris > Craseonycteris thonglongyai. The sequence continues at coordinate 156,629 of PVKE010000330.1, forward strand.
TTTACAAAGCGCTCTTACTCATGCATTTGCTCATTTGAGAAAATTGCAGGGAATTGGTTAAATACAGAACAGTAGAAAGAAGCCAATGACAAGGGAAGTAAAAGCACAAATAAACAAATGGGACCTTATCAAGCTAAAAAGCTTCTGTGCTGCAAAGGAAACCATCAACAAAGCAAAGAGGCAACCAACCAACTGGGAGAAGATATTTGCAAACAATGCCTCTGATAAGGGGCTAATATCAAAAATATATAAAGAACTTGAACAACTCAACAAGAAAAAAACAAGCAATCCAATTAAAAAATGGGCAGATGACCTTAACAGACACTTTTCTCGTGAAGACATACATATGGCCAACAGATATATGAAAACATGCTCCACTTCACTAGCAATTAGGGAGATGCAACTAAAAACCACAATGAGATACCATCTTACACCTGTTAGAATGGCTATCATCAACAAGACAAGGGATAACAAGTGCTGGAGAGGCTGTGGACAAAAAGGAACCCTCAGACACTGCTGGTGGGAATGTAAACTGGTACAACCACTATGGAAGGCTGTATGGAGAGTCCTCAAGAAATTACGAATGGAATTACCATACGACCCAGCCATCCCACTACTGGGCATCCACCCAAAAAACCTGAAAACCTTAATCTTTAAAGATGTTTGTACCCGCATGTTCATCGCAGCACTGTTCACAGTGGCCAGAACATGGAAACCACCAAAATGCCCTTCGATAGATGACTGGATACAGAAGATGTGGTACATTTACACAATGGAATACTACTCAGCGATAAGAAATGATGACATACAGTCATTTCTGGCAACATGGATGGACCTAGAGACCATCTTATTAAGTGAAATAAGTCAGA